>OY856414.1:337903900-337961400 GCA_963693085.1 Alisma plantago-aquatica
AACATTCAAATATATGTATTAACATTCAGAAATATTCATTTACAAAGTATCATTCATTATCGCTATCAACATCCCAATTATATCTTACAGTTGCCACTGCTTGTATGGCTTTTGCCCATTCTTCTCTTACTTCATTTAATGCTTCCATCGTATATGGAGCATGTATATTTTTTAAGCGTTTACCTATAGTGTGGTCAGTTTTAAACACCTGCAAAGAGAATGATGTATATATATAAGTAATAATATAAAAATAAGATTGATATATTTCATACTAACTAATGAGACTATATATAATACCTCATGTATGCTATCGATGTCCAATGCGGTATGTTTGATAATCATTTGCATAAATCGCATCACATAGTATGCGCATGCCCAGCCATTGTCTTGTGTAGCACACTATAAATTGAAACATACAAAATAATACAACTAAGCACAATTCACATCAATAATATATATATTCGAGTCGAGAACTTACTTGTACGTTCTGCCAATTTATTGGCTGGTTCTTTTTCCTTGGGACCGTTCCTCCAGCCTTTTTGAATGCATCTAAACCCCTACATGTTAATATAACACAATAAATTGCATAAGTAAATAGTAATGTAATAAAAGATGTTAACGGATATAAAATGAAATATTTCTCACCAGAATAATGGCATTCTCATTACGTGTCCAATTTTAGTGTTCAATGTACTCCCCGCAGGATCTAGATAATAAATAGTGAATGTTCCGGGGACAATAACTAGTAACTCCCAATGTCTACCGCTAGAGGTAAGAAGTTAACAATTAATAACTCAAAATGCAAAATAAAAATGGAATTTTCTTAAGTCCAAATTATAAATAAAGTAAACTTACTTGACATTGAATGGAGCTATTATTATCGTCTTCTTTTGCTGACCAAAAATTGTAAAAGCATCTATACAGTATTGTTGAACATTATCAGGGTCTTTAGCTACCAAACTAATCAATGATGGAATCAAAAATCCCACATGATCAAATGCAAATTGTTTGCAATGATCTTCGACTAAGTAGTTGCAAAACATATAGGCGTATGCATTAATATATAAGAAACCAGATCACCGGATCTTACACAAGGTATATGGATGTATAAACAAGATCTCACCTTATCCATGTCTCTATCATTGATGTATTCAGCCAATCATACATAAACAACTCAATAATATCTTGTATAAATAAAGAGCTATCGTATGATTGACCTGCATAATCTGCATCTAATGAAACTATTATAGGGCAATGTATATTATGTGCTCGTAGCCAACATGCCATTCCCCTACAAGCAGGACCTAACGGGTATGTTAGGTCAGTTGGAACCCAAGTTGGTAATGTGGGAAGTGGAGGTGGAGGCCTAGGTGCTCCTGGTGTCTTCTTTTTAACATGTATATATAATTTCAGATCAGTTGACATCATATATACACATTAACAGTCTAAATCAATGTAAATTTATCTTACAATTTCAGTTGTGTAGACGACATCTGCTTTGGGCCACAATATTACCCCGCCTTCTGCCTCACCAAGTGTATCAATATCTGGGTGGGCATATGGCAACGCAACTTCCCTCCAATCGGGTAATACATGTAGCGGGCTCACACGAATGTAGCCCTGCGGCATTGGAGTCCCATGAAACATTGCCTCAGGAAGGGACTGGTAAGCCTGCACCTCTGCAACAACATAGTCTTGCATTCTTAAGCGGCATGGCTTCAATGCCTACAAATTTACGTAAAGAATGTTATACATATATACATATAATCTTGAAAACATATCATCTTGAAAAGACTAGCTACAATGTCATAAACAATACTTACAACAGACGTGTTAGGCGATGGGTCTCCAGGATTACTCGCAGTCTGTGCATCAGGAGAAGAGTGGGTCGCCATAGGCTGATTGGAAGCCTGAGATGTCTGCCACCGCAACAATTCTTCCTTGACCTTCTCAGCAACTACATCGTTGACCTTCTTAGCAACTAAATCCTCAACTCTCTTATTCTCCTATACATGGATAAAAGAAACATTAGCTTCTTATTAATGAATTTCCTTTTGCAGTAACATTCTAAAAAAAGAATAGGTTACCTCTTCTTGAGAAAGTCCCGCTCTGGGTTTGCGCTGGGATGGCCCAAAGAATGCTTTGATGCCAACACCAGCGCCGGCACCTCTAACACGTCCAGGATGCTCTGGGTTACCCAGAGCAACTGTCAATTCATCCCTTGTGCCCTGAGGGATGAACGTGCCTTGTTTCCTCTGCTCGTGCAGCTCCCGCTAATCACCATAAATAGAAATTGGTAAGTTAACACCACAAATAATCAATATTCAAACGATTTCTCTAAGAGTTGTATTTTACCATTTTTGCAGCCGCCTCAGCAGTTACAGGCTTCTTTATTTCACCCTTCTTGTTTTGCCTGCCAGCTATCCAGATATCATGGCGAGGCATGGGTGTGGCAGACTCATGAGTAGGAGCAGACTCCTGAGTAGCAGCAGACTGCTGAGTAGCCGCAGACTCCGCCTGTAGTCTTTGGCGAACGCTTGCATAGCCTTTTGGACCCATAGTGTGGTCATGCACATTGAGTGCACGCCTTCCTTTTTGTGCGTCACTGAGGGCCTAGTTAGTATGCACATTAATGATTTGGTTAGTAGCACTAAATGTTAATCTTGAATAGGTGAATACAATGTATATTAATTAAATTGGGAGTGACGCCTAATACCTTGAATTCTTCAAATTTTCTTGAAGCAACAAAATTGTCCCAATCTTCTTTGTCCAAGAAGTTCCATTGTTCAAGGGCTGACTTCTTCTTCTTATCACCCTCTTTTATGTATTCTCTGTTCAGATTTGTCCTATAATTCCTAAGCATCTTTCCAGCGTGTTGCATCACACTTTTACGATGCAACTTCTCATCCAATGCAAACAGATTCTGTAAAATAGAAATGTTATTAACTAGTATCCAAAATAGAATTGCAAATAATAGAATTTGTAATCTATAAAATAGAATTGCAAATAATAATAACTCACGCATAAATCCTTCCATATCAAGTCTTTTTTCCCTTGAGGAACTTTATGCCAATTATCATACTTAACACCACAATGGCTCCGAGTGGTACACCCAAGATAGTTTACAAAATTATTGCGGTTCACTCCAATTGCATTTCCTCCATTATCAAACTCCACCACCAATTTGGATCCACTACCACTTAGAGCTAATAACTTCTTCAACAGAGTGATGCCCCTTTTCTTGTTAAGTGTTTGGTTCTGCGCATCAAGTTGCTCCAGTGCTTCAGTGGGTACAGGTACATCATCAACCTAATATTTGACAAAAATAAACACACTAAATTAGCCCAATATAGAAATATAGGATATATGACATAACTAGAAGATAATGAATTTTATAGAAATACAAGATATGTTTTTAGAACTTACATTGGTATCCTCGCCATGCTCGTCATGGACAGCATGCTCATCATGGACTTCATGCTCATCATGGACATCATGCTCATCATGGTCAGCCATCTGAAAATGTCATTAAAAAGGCAAACATTTAGCATTTGTATTAACTAGAAAAAGGCAAACATTTAGCATTTGTATTAACTAGAAAAAGGCAAACATTTAGCATTTGTATAAACATACATGTCTCGAAAATTGTGATCTTTTATCAATTAACAATCCTTCATTGTGATCTCCGCGCACATATAAGTCATCATTAGCTTCAATATTTTGTGGAGTTGGCAACCCAACTGAGAATGGACTGGAGTCATCATACTTATCATAGTACTCTTCTTCATCTATAGGATCTTCAATGAATTGTCTTTTACCATGAAGAACAACCGACCATTTATCATTCGCAGGATCATCGATATAGAATATTTGTTTCGCCTGTGATGCCAATATGAATGGTTCACCCTTCTCGCCAATCTTTTCAAAGTTCACCAAAGTGAAACCCAATTCATCCACTATAACTCCTTTGGTGTTATCAACCCAATTACATTTAAAGAGCGGAATTTTGAAATCTATGTAGTCAAACTCCCAAATGTCCTCAATGACACCGTAATATGACATTTTAGCTTCACGTGGACTCTTATCCTTTGCACTTGCAAAGTACATAGTCGACGCTTGAAGAGTGACCCCACTATTTTGGACGACACTCTTATCATCTTGGTGCTTTGTGTAATATGTGAATCCATTAATGTCAAACCCTTCATAAGACAACATTCGGTTTTGGTTTAAAGGCGAGGCATTTGATAGTTTCTGTAATATCATTTGGTGTTTGAGATAGTTGATGTAAGACTTTATCTTCAAACCACTTAGTAAAAGTCTTATTATGCTCTCTAGCAAGCCACATTGAACTTGCTCGAGGATGTTGTCTCTTTATGAAATTGGTATGTTCCTCGATATAAACATTCACTTCGTCCATATTGTGTAAAATATACAAGTGAGCTTGTTCCAACTGCTCACGGCTGATTACTTTCACCCGTGATCCCAAAATTCCTTTGCCCTCCTCAAAATTCTTGTCATTATCAGGAGTGTCATTACCACTGAGAAAGTCATTGCAAAAATCCATAACCTCTCTCGCCACATAACCTTCAATAATACTCCCTTCAGGCCGATAACGGTTTCGAACATCACCTTTAAAAATGCTCATGTATCGTTCAAAAGGATACATCCAATGCAAGAAAACTGGTCCCAACATTTTCACTTCCCTAGTCAAGTGGACAACAAGATGTACCATGATATCAAAGAACGAAGGAGGGAAATACATCTCAAGCTGACATAGGGTAACAACCACTTCTCTTTGCAAATTATCGAGAGTATCAGGGTCAATAACTTTACTGCATAGACTGTTGAAAAAGAAACAAAGTCTGGTAATTGCAAACCTTACATGCTTCGGCAATATAGATCGAATTGCCACGGGTAATATTTGTTGCATTAGAGTGTGACAATCATGAGATTTAAGACCTATCAACTTCAGATCTTTCATTGATACCAATCTACGGATGTTGGATGAGTAACCATGTGGCACCTTAACATTTACCAAGCATTCACAAAAAGTTTTTTTCTCCTTTCTAGACAACGTGTAACAAGAGGGAGGTAAGTATGTTCTTTTACTACCCATTTCACGTAATTCTGTTAATTCTGACCTTATTCCCATTTCACGTAGGTCCAGTCTGGATTTTATCCCATCTTTAGTCTTACCTGGTATATTTAACAGAGTACCAATGATGCTATCACGGACATTTTTCTCAACGTGCATTACATCGATACAATGCCTGACTGTCAAAGAACTCCAATAAGGAAGATCCCAAAATATTGACTTCTTCTTGAATGAAGAATTGTCACTCCGTGTGGCCATACTACATTGTGATTTCTTACCAAATTCATTGACAATGTCTTTTACTCTTTCATAAACAACATCCCCTGGTATAGGTTTAGGTGCACTCCGTTCATCATTCCATCCATTGAATGCTTTGCGCTTCCTACGATACGGATGGAATTTTGAAAGAAACCTTCGATGACCAAGATATACAGTCTTGCCGCCATGTTTTAGTCTTATTGAATCAGTGTTTTCTTCACATATAGGACACGCTTTAGCTCCTTTGACACTATATCCAGACAAATTCCCATATGCTGGAAAGTCATTAATAGTGCAAAACAACATAGCGTGCAAACGAAATGTCTCTCTTGCTGAAGCATCATAGGTCATCACACCTTCAGCCCAAAGTTTCTTAAAGTCATCAATCAAAGGTTCAAGATAAACATCGATATCATTTCCGGGTTGTTTAGGGCCCGATATCAACAATGACAACATAACGTACTTATTCTTCATACACATCCAGGGAGGAAGATTGTATATAACAAGCATGACTGGCCAAGTGCTATGTTGGCTGCTCAATGTCTCGTACGGATTCATCCCATCTGTACAAAGCCCAAGTCTTAGATTCCTATCTTCTTCACCAAATTTGGGGTACAATAGATCAATCTTCTTCCACTGTGGGGAATCAGACGCATGTCGCAGGATCCCATCATTATTTTTCTTAACATCTGCATGCCACCTCAAATTCTTCGCATCTTTTGGATTTGCAAACAAGCGTTGAAACCTTGATATTATAGGTAGATACCACAACACCTTGGCAGGAGAACCAGTTTTGGACTCCCCCGAAGTCGTCAATTTATACCGTGACGCACCACATTTTGGACAATCTTTCAAATCTACATAGTCCTTTTGAAATAATACACAATCATTCGGGCATGCGTGTATCTTCTTGGCCTCCATTCCCATTGGGCACAACATTTTCTTTACCTGGTATGTTGAGATTGGAAGCTCGTTTCCTTCAGGAAGCATTTCTTTCAACAAAGTCAACAATGAAGTGAAGCTTTTGTCGCTCCATCTATTGTTAGCTTTCAACTTATACAATCTCAACACAGCGCTAAGCTTCGTAAACTTAGCACAGCCTGTGTATAACGGTATCTCAGCATCATGCACAATGTTTGTAAAGATAGGAGGTGGATCGGTGTGCTCTACCCTACAACTATCCAGCATCGCATCAACGATGTCTGCTGGAACTGGTTCGTTCACATTTACGTCATCGGAGGCAATTACTTCTTCCACCCAAGCACTGCTATCGACATCTACTGGTTTCGATTTTGAAATCTCTCCATGCAAGTGTCATTTTGTATAGCCTTGTACAATCCCATTGCACATGACATGACTTTTGATTTCCTCACCAGTGTTGACTTTCAAGTTGTTACCGCAATGCCTACATGGACAGTAGAACCTATCTGTAGGTTTTTTCCTATGTTCCTCGACAAATCTAATAAACTGATTAAGACCATATATAAACTCTGGGGTGCAACGATTACGAATGGACATCCATGATCTATCCATTCTATGATCAGAGAAAACAAGTATATATTAGGAAACAAGTATATATTAGGAAAAGATTAGGGTATACACTTACAACCTAAGCGTATAATGTGATGTCATTCTTATATATAATAAATGTGTACCATCTATCCCATCCTTGAACACCTAATCTCACTAGTAAGTGTATAATGTGTATTGGGTTTTCAAGAAAATTTTGGCAGCATTTCCCCGCTGTTCTCTAAGTACATATGTACTTAGAGAACAAACAGGGAAATGCTACCAAAATTTTCTCGAAAACCCAATACACATTATACACTTACATCCTAAGTGAGATTAGGTGTTCAGAAACAGTCCCAAACCGGGGACTATCCAAGATTTACTCCTAATGAGTCAATCTTGGACGGGTTTCTAGGCCAACAAACACATTTGATGTCATTCTTATATATAATAAATGTGTACCACCTATCCCATCCTTGAACACCTAATCTCACTAGTAAGTGTATAATGTGTATTTGGTTTTCAAGAAAATTTCGGCAGCATTTCCCCGCTGTTCTCTAAGTACATATGTACTTAGAGAACAAACGGGGAAATGCTGCCGAAATTTTCTCGAAAACCCAATACACATTATACACTTACATCCTAAGTGAGATTAGGTGTTCAAGAACAGTCCCAAACCGGGGACTATCCAAGATTTACTCCTAATGAGTAAATCTTGGACGGGTTTCTAGGCCAACAAATACATGTGTTGTCATTCTTATATATAATAAATGTCTATAAAGTACAGACAACATGGTTAATCCTAATCAACAGAGCATTATTAAATAATAAATCAAGAAATCAATAGTTTCAAACAAAAGGTCTAGGAATCTTTACTAGACATTATATGTATCCCTAATCATCATATTCAACATACTACATTATTATGAACATCCAGATCAGATTAAGATCATACTATGTTATAACCATTGGTTTAATAACCCTATTTCCGCATGTACATGTTTATCAACTTTAAAACCCTATAATTCATGAAATCATTCTAATTCAATTTAATAGGTTGGGATCACATAATTATATAATGACATCAGAATATATAGAAGAATCATAATTAACATGATTAACAACATGCTCATCAAACCAGGGTTTTCTTGAATATCATCTAATATTTGTGTACTAGACATTATATTTATCCCTAATCATCATATTTAACATACCATTATTATGAACATCCAGATTAGATTAACTCTAATCAAATACATTACATGCATTTTTATCACAACAATTTGATCGATGCATAAAAAAGCAGAGCAGCTAGCAGCGGGAAGACCAACCTTGTCAGAGGGAAGAAGGCAGAGGCTCCAGTGGCTCTGGCTGGAGAAGTAGCTAGCAGCTCCGGTGGCTATGGCGGTGGTTGCGGCGGCGCGACGACGGTGGAAAAGCACCAGGCGGCGCCTAATCTCAGGCGTGGTGGTGGCGCCGGTTCTCAGGCGCTTGGAGCAGCAGGGGCGGGAAGAAGGGGCGGCGGAGAAGGGGGCACGGAGAAGGAGTGGTGGCGGAGAAGGGGCGCCGGAGAAGGGGGCGCCGGAGAAGAAATAGCCGGAGAAATGGCGCTGGAGAAGAAATCGCCGGAGAGAAATCACCGGCAGCAGAGAAATAGGGTAATTGCTCGCAATGAAACAGAAGAAAGGGGAAGAGTCGGGAGATCGCGGGTTATAAGTTCCCAAATAGCGTCGGTTGTTTAAAACAATCGACGCCTAAACATCTTTAGCGTCGGTTGTTTGCAACAACCGACGTCCAATTGGACGATATTTTCATGAAATTGTTTGGCGGGAACCACCTTCAGCGTCGGTTATAAAACGATAACCGACGCTGAAAGTGACACTTTTCGCGCAAATTTTCATCGCACATAGGCGTCGGTTTATACCTACATAACCGACGCTGAAAATGACACTATTTTTTTTGATCAAAATTTGGATTTCGCGGCCGACTTTCAGCGTCGGTTTGTTATAAACAACCGACGCTGAATACAAAGCGGTACCCGTGTGTGGCTGGTCTTCGAATATAGACGTCGGTTTGCTTAAACAACCGACGCCTAACATATAAGGCGTCGGTTTTCCTTAATAACCGACGCCCAGAAAAGTGACACTGAATGCTATTTCTGTAGTAGTGCCTATTATCATTGTAACCATGAAGATCAATGTATTAGATTTTGGAAAAACATGATCTAGATAGGCAAACACCATTGGGGTGTACGGCATGATCTGTACACTCGAGTGTATTTTAGCCTGACTATATATATATATATATATATATATATATATATATATATATATATATATATATATATATATATATATATATATATATATATATATATGGGTTAGGAAGTGTGTATCGGCCGGTACATGCAACGTATGTGTACTGGTCATTAAAATGGCATATAGAGAATCCACTAATCATATCTAACCATATGGATGCATTCAAAATTGTTTAGATTAGATGTTTTTTAAATATCACAACCATATCACATGTATATCATGAGATATAACAATATATCATTCGAAGGTTCCTGCAATTTCAATAAGTTATTGTTGATCAGAAAAAATACATTTTCATTAAATGGATGATCTATGAATCTAAGATTGGTGTAATATTGTATACACATGTTATCTAAGGGGTATGCAACACATCCATAAGGTTAGGTTATTCTGAAGAGTTGTGCAATCATCATAAATGAAGATGGATACACATAAGATACGCATTATATATATATATATATATATATATATATATGGCAACGATCCAGTGAGAAACATATCTGGTGAGAGCATGAGAGGCATTTGAATAACTCTCCACATAGATCAATTTTTCAAAATAATATGGATAACATAATAACATAAATATTTTAAAGTATGGATACCATAATAACATAAATATTTTAAAGTATGGGTAACATACTAACATAAAATTCATTACAGTTTGAAAGCTATAAATAAAATAATTTTACTGTCCTTTTTTTAATTTTTTATAATCACATTATCTAATCATTTTTTGACTTTATATGTTATTTTTTCAAAATGTATCAAACTTGGTCTTGTTATAATGTATTTTTATGAGGAGTCTGTAGGCGTTTATGTCGTTAAAAAATTCATTATCGTTTAAAATTTATTGACAAATAAAGATTGTCTTTTTTTCTCTCTCCTATAACTACTTTCTCTTTCTTATCCCTCTCTCCACTACCCCACCCTCTCTTTCTCTTCCCTCTCTCTCCCTCGTGTTACTTTAGCAAAACAGTCTGCCAGCCCATCCTTGGGCAGTGTGCAACGGGGGCGTTGGAAAACACTTAACAAAAAATAAAAGTTCATCTGGCTTGGTCGTCTGGGTGTATAGCAAAGCTCATTCCAAAATGTCAGAACCATCGTGTCAACTGTGAACAGTACTACCATTGAAGTTACAATAAAAGAAAGAAAAATGAGTGGTCAGGAACAATGCTTCGCAACCTCGCACAAGAAGATGTCTCACATATGATCACTTCTCTCTCTCTCTCTCTCTCTATATATATATATATATAGAGAGAGAGAGAGAGATTCAGGCTAAAATACACTCGAGTGTATTCGGAGCAGAATACACTCAAGTAGTTTTTTATGATTCAATATTTTTTTCAAAAATCTAATCCGTTGAACTTCTTAAACATCTTGTGAATAGCTCATATACAAAATTTGAGCACATTTGGACATTTATATGTCATTTTATAAAGACATAAAAAATTATACATTTCAAATTAGTTTTGTGCATCGATTTTGTTGCACTTGGATGAGTGACTTGCACTCATCCAAATGGACTCAAAATTTGTGTACAGCCTAGTTATAGTATGATGGTGAAGATCAATATATATATATATATATATATATAGAGAGAGAGAGAGAGAGAGTCAGGCTAGAATACACTCGAGTGTATCCGGAGCGGAATACACTCAAGTAGTTTTCCATGAAGCAATATTTTTTTTGAAAATCTAATCTGTTGATCTTGTTAAACATCTTGTGAACAACTCATACGCAAAATTTGAGCACATTTGGATATGTATAGCTCATGATATGAAGACCGCAAAAATATGCATTTCAAATTAATTTCGCGCGTCGATTTTGTTGCTCTTGGATGAGTGACTTACACTCATCCAAATGGGCTCAAAATTTGTATGTAGCCTAGTTATAGTATGACGGTGAAGATCAACGGTTTACATTTTGCAAAAAATAGTCTTAATATTTAAACACACTTGAGTGTATTCATGCGAAGTGTATTCATGTGATCCGTACACTCGAGTGTATTCTAACCTGACTATATATATATATATATATATATATATATATATATATATATATATATATATATGTGTGTGTGTGTGTGTGTGTGTGTGTGTGTGTGTGTGTGTGAAACCCACAAAAGATAAGATATTTGAAGAACACACCATTCGGATGATGATGTTTGTTAGCTTTCTTACAAGAAGAAGATTTTCACTAATATCAATTCGGAATAAATCCTATTTTCCATAATAAGGAAAATTTAAGTTATATATGAAGATCACCATCAGCAAAATGTCACCACAAGTATATCTACCCGCTGTATACCAATATTCACATTATAATCAATACAAAACCATGACAGGCCTTCTAAAGATGTCACTGTAACAAATCAATTCCGAAGTTTTCTACGCAACGAGGTAACAGAGACGATAGAGATTCATTCAGCGTGGCATCACCTTGAATGCGCACATTTAACATTCACGTTCAGACTCCCTTCTTTGGTTGAATGATTCATATAATTTACATTGCAGACATAAAAGCAATTCTTTGTTCAGCTTCCAACCTTATAAAATATAATTTTCACTAGTGAAGTTTTTTTATTCTGGAATAAAAAACAAAATCGCATCCTTTTCTGACAATATTCTATGTCGTGTATGCACACTGTAGTTTGAATCAATTAAGGACACAACTGGCATCTTTATATGTGCGATACAATTACACTGCAAAGATCAAAAACATGATTGATTCACATGTGCTGGTGACAGTTTAATTTTTAACATATGGCTAAATCAGGTAGTTACAAAGTTATTTGATAGGGCCAAAACTTGAGCCCATGCGGCAGCGTCACAGAAAACAGTGGAAGCATTTCAGCATTGAGGGTCAGAAGTTACATAAATCGCAAATAATTTGGGATTTCAGTTGCGTAATGAGCTTTGGTTTTCCACTACCTGGAAATTATAATTTATGGCAATGAAGAAGATGCCGCGAGTATCTACAGAACAATTTACCTCAGAGAAAAAAGACCTTATCCGCTATCCCCGAAACAGACGTAGAGTTTTATTTCTTCCCGTTTTCTCACTCTGGTTTTAACTGTATGGGTCCTATTCTCCACTCCCAACGCCCCAAAACCCACCCAATAATTTATATAGTAAAGAAAAAACAGAGGATCAGATTATTCGTGAGCTTCATGTTCAAATGCCAAATCAAATATTTGGCGGTAGTCATCTACAAATTTAACATCCAATCCCTCTTTGACATTTTCTGCAAGCTCATCGAAATCTCGTTTGTTGGCTGATGGAAAAATAATGGTCTTCACGCCACTTCTCCTCGAAGCAATGGTCTTCTCCTTTACCTAAGCATCAAGCAATTAAGCTTCTTGAATATAGAGTAGACTTATTGAAGGATTTGTAATCAAATACAACATGCAGAACAAAGACGAACATGAATACATGAGCTACGGGACTAAAATTTCAAAATGACATATAATCAAGTACAACAATGGTTTTCAGTATTTTGCTACCTAGTAAGGATCTTCCTGTTTAACGCAGGCCTACGGAGGTGCAGCCTGAATATATTTTCCCCTAAGCATAATAGATGAACACTGAAGATAAAAAAACTGGGACTTCTTTGCCATAGTTATATAGGCGGTCACCAGACTCATGTGAAGCCCATCACGCTTACACATTCGCTGTAAAAACATCCCCCACCCCAAACACACACACACACACCAACAAATAGTCAAAAGACCAATGCTATGGCAGAAAGAGGATTGAAGAAGACAGTTCTCATATTATTAAATCAAAATATGATGGATGCAGAGATCATCATCAGTTTTTTTGGAGTATTGTATGATTACTTTTGAAATGTTTAAATGCTCCCGAGTATTGTAGGATCCAGAGTTGGAGCCAGATTGTAAACTTGGAGTACTAATATGCAATTCACTTCAGCAAGCCTAGCATCATAGTGGCCAGAACAAACAAAAACATGAAAGGCTAAACTGGATGCAACCGTACAGATGTTACAAAGTGAAGATTAGCAGATATCAATGGGTGATTGCTCCATACACAAATGCCCAGCCATTAAAAATATATGGAGGACATTGAGAAAACCTAAAATTTACAAAACATACAAATAAACATGGGAACGGGTGAGCCACGTCACTTCAGAAGTTCAGATCCAACTAGCCGAACTGATTAGCTTGCTGGAGTTGTTCCAGCAGCCGACTTTGCAAAGTAAGCAAGTACCTCATATCTTTTATCAGAAACAAACTATTTCCATTTTGATGTTCAACTCATTTTCTTCTATATTATCTTCAGATGTAATTGCCAGTGATTCCCTGCCATTATTTATACAGGGAAAAGATTCAAGATCATCATCATCATCAAAGCCTCAATCCCAACCATGTTGGGGTCGGCTAGATGGATCCTTGTTTTCCAATCAGCTCTGTTATGGGTCATATTGTGGTTAAGATGCAAACTACAAAGATTCAAAATCTCGCTTTATAAGTTCTTCCCAAGTTAATTTAGGTCTGGCTTCTTTTCATTGTGCTTGACTCAATAGCCTTGCTTCGAATAGGTGCATTTGTCGCTCAGTGTTGTACGTGACCATATGTCACACCCCTTAATTCTTAAGGATGCGAGACAGTGAGGTTTGCCCCACCTCACTTCAACCTTACACGAAATTCCTCTAAGGGACTTAGAGAAATCAACCCACAAAGGGACAGAGTCGGCTCGCAGAAGAATGAACAAGGAAAGGATGTCGGAGAACTGTTACTCTTTATTACTTCTCAAAGTAATGTACAAAACTTACACGGGACTTAGCACAAAACTGAGGTTGATTCAATTCCCCAATTGAATCGGCACACAAGTGATTCCCCCTGAATGCACTCCCACAATCCTTGCCTTAGCGGCTCCTTGGATCGATCCCCACCGATCCTCCTTGATTGTCGGTGGCGCCTTTTCCTCTATTGCGCTCCGTCTTGTTGTGAAGTGTCGTCCTCCTCCTCTTGCTTTGTCCAAGTCCCTTTTTATACAAGTGTTGCGTGGGGCAGTTATGCTCCTGGGCAGTTAGAGGGGCGCGTGTCGGTTCCAACGGTACCCAGGGAGCCTCCTAACTCCCTATAACGCTTTCCGAGTGTAGAGGCAGTTGCTGGAGTGGTTAAGTCTTTCGCTCGGTCGAAGGGGCGCCTCCCCTTGGCACGCTCCCACGTTCGCCCCTTGTTCGCTGGCGAGCGTCGCTTCCCTTGGAGCAGTTTCCCGTTGTCTCCTTCGCAATGGTCGCGTTCGTCCCACGATCCCGCGCCGTGGCCTACTCGCGCCGGTTCGCTGAGGTCCCGAGTCCGGGCGGCAGTTGCGCACTCCGTCCGCGTCCCCTCGGTCTCAACCGCCATGTGCCCACGTTTGCAACGCGGCGCTTGGTCCGCCCGCACACTGGTCCACCTCGCGGTCCGGTCCTTTGACTCGCCCATGAGTCAAGTGTGCTGCTAGCTTTAAGCTTGCTCGCGGGTCGTCTTGGCAGAATTCTTCTGCCCGAGCTAAGTCCTTGGTCGTCTGAGCTACACGCCTCGTCGTCCAAGCTAGAGTGAGCTAAGCCGAGCTCGCTCTATTGCCTTCGAGCTGCGTTGAGCTGAAACTGAGCTAGCGAGCGGGTCAGTCAAGCTGAACGGTGCACTGACGAGCTGCACGCGCGCTGACTGAGTTGGAGTTGAGCTAAGCCGAGCTCACTCCTTCGTCCTTGAGCTGAACCGAGCTGGATGCAGCTCCATATGAGCTAGGCCGAGCTTCCCCTGAACTAGCCTTAGCTCCTCCTTAGCTTTTTCGGACTTAGGAGCTTGAAAAGGGGTTACAAGCCCTCCCCCATTGAAGTTGTTTTCGCCCTCGACAGCATGGGCCTCCATAGAAGTCCTTAGCTAAAATACTTATGTACTTACTCCCCTTGAGAAGCAATGATCCCTCGGAAACTTCTCCCTTTGATGCGTCCATCTGAACTCGGGGAAGAGACGCCTCCATCGCCCTGCGATGCTCCTCCTTGGATCAAGTCAGAATCCTCCCATTGTGCACACGAATTCTGGCCATCCGAGGTCTCCATCGAGGTTAGGCGCTCCGAGTCGAACTACCCGCCTGATAGTCGGTGATCCAGTTGATGAAGAGACGAGGCGACTTGAAACGGCTTGATGTTGATGGATAATCGAACCAACTCACTCCCAAGAAAGTTCCCACCTAAGTCATGCGCTAGGCCTTTGCGCTGCTTGTTGTCGATAGTCTCCCGTTGAGGTATTTGGGCTGCAGATCCCACCTCCGACCCACGTCCCCCTGACGCGGTCCAAAGTCCATCGTGACTCCATCTGCTGATGAAAAGGCTCCAGCAGTCGAGTTTTCTCAGCTTAAAGTATCCGGCTGCCTCATTCTGGATGTTGAGGGGCAAGAATCCTCCCTGGCTCGAGCCCTATGGCTAAGTCCCTGGCCCTTGGGTCTCTCTCCCTTGGCCATTCCCTAAAGATCACTAGCCACTTGTTACAGATTGTCGTTGTAGTCCAACTTGGGCATTATCAAGAAAATATGCCCACGTTGCGGATGTCTGCCATTTCCAAGAAGGTGTCGCTGCTCAACCTGCTGAGTGTGATGCCTCTACATCCTCCTGCTCTTTAGGTTGAAAAGTAACTGTTGGACCCCCGTCCATGTCTTCGTTCCATCGTGGAAGAAGGTTGCTTCGTAGGCAAGGATTCCCTTCCATTGCGGCAAAGGATCCTTCCTTGTCTTTCCTGGAATCGACCATCTCATACCTGCTCCAGGTGATGAGTACCCTTGGCAAAAACTCATCATCCGACAACACAAGTCATCACCCCTGATAACCAACTCAAGGACTACAACTGTGCATGGACTACCCCTACTCTAACACTTATACTTTTGCGGGAGAAAGATGCAAGACTCCACCAGACTTGGACTTCTCCCCCTTTATACTCACCTGGACAGAGTGAGCAGTTACTACCCTTAGTAACCTAGAGGTCGAGATTCCCATGGTCTCCCTCTTTACTTTTTTTTTCCCAGATTGATACCTCAAACTGCGTCATTGTCCCCACAATAACACTCGTCAATCAGGAAGGCAACGTAATGAATGGTCGAGGACCTACTCAAACCAAGTATAATAATCCTTGTTCCATTCATTCGTAACGTTGGTTGTACAATGAGTTTAGTGGACTCTAAAGAGTTTCACATGCCTGTTTTCCCATATGCAGGCGACATCACAAGGTACAACTCCCACAACTTACATTTTTGACTACCATAACTGACTTGGAACACCAAACCACTTGGGTCCACTGGATTTTTGAGGAATGATTACTTCCATTTGCAATCGGTTAGTCCTTCATTTGGGCGGCACCATCAGTAGTGCTGTCGTTGCGGAACGCTGCTCCCAAGCGGCGTTTCCTCTAGTTCGACTCCTTGTTGCTGTCGGCCAGAACGGTTATTGCTCCCAATAACCTGTGCGCGGGGTCGCATCCCCTTGTTTGCTGCCAGCATGTGGTAGAGTCACCCACGTTGCGCGCCTCTCCTCTACGTGCGGGTCCTTCCTTCAAGCGTCGCGGGCGGTTGCTGCTCTTACCACCAACTGCCATTTGCGGTTATCTGGCCGTGGCCCGGTTCCCTCCCTGGAACCGTTGCGCTTGGTCACGGCCCCGCGGCCGGAGCCGCTCAGTCATCAGTGAGGACGATCGGGGACGAAGGGGTGCCTCCCGCAACATCCGTTTCCTCCTTAACCGCCACGTGACTCGTGATTGTCGCGGGGGACAACCGAGCCCTCTTGCTTGTTCGGTCGGCATCGATTGACATACCTTCATGGTACCAGTCGTTCTGGAACTCCTCCAGTTGAGATTCTGCCTCGGCGATCTCAAGGTACTGTTGCACTTGGACAGGCGACAGTTGTTCAATTGGGGTGGACAGAACTCGTCCCCAATCTGTCTCGGCGATCATGGCGTTGAGGTACTGCAAAGGGGCAACCCGCGAGGGTTCCTCCTCACTTGGTTCGAACACAAGGGCAGAAAGCTTCTCCTTCTGAGGACACTCTGCCATTCGGTGCGGTCCTCCACATAGGAAGCATCCAGATGGCTTCTTCTTGCCGTTGTGGTCGGCAGGCTTGGATAGGCCTTCTCCAGTCTTGCCTTTTCCTTTGTCCTTCTTGACATTGCCTTTGCCTCCAGGGCCCTTCCCTTTTGGCTCTTTCTCAATGTTGTTGGAACGTAAATCCAACAAGGCATCAGCAGCGGCCATTGCGCCTTGGATGTCCTTCACTCCTTGGCGTCGCAACTCCAATTGAGCCCACTCCTTGAGCCCATACGTGAAGTTGTAGAGTTTGTCGGCTTCAGACATGTCCTTCACATCCAACAGAAGGGATGAAAAAGACTTCACATAGTCGTGCACCGTACTCGTTTGCTTAAGGCGTCTGATTGTGTCACTTGCAGTCCAGGCAGTGTTCGTAGGGAGAAACGCCTCTCGTATCTCCTTGGAGAACTCTCCCCAAGTGTCAATGGTGGGACGGCTGTTGTCTTCTGTTCTGGTTCTCCACCAGAGTTTGGCATCCCCCGTGAGGTACATGGAGGCCAGCATCGTCTTCTCTCGGTTAGACGTGTGCAGGGCTCGAAAGTAGTAGTCTAGATCCCACAGGAAATTCTCCTCTTCCTTGGCGCTGCATACACCCGTGAATGCCTTAGGTTCTGGAACCTTGGGCGGTTTGGGGGTGTCGCTGCTCCCGACGGGCCGTTGGACCGTCTGTAACTCGTCCCTGAGTTGGGTGATGTCTGCAACCGTTTCCTCTAGAGTCTGGCTAATCGGTTGCAGGGCGGTTGCAATCGGAGAGGCGACTGTCTGGTCTGACTCGGACGAGTCGGCGCCTTCAACTCCTTCCACCCGTTGTGCCAGTTCAAGTAACTGCTCGTTGAGTCGTTGCACTAACTCCTCTAGCGCTGTGACTCATTCTCGCGTCCTGATATGCTCTTCTTTTGCGGCCATGGCGAATGCGGAAGAAGAACCCGCTCTGAGGCCACTTGTCACACCCCTTAATTCTTAAGGATGTGAGGCAATGAGGTTTGCCCCACCTCACTTCAGCCTTACACGAAATTCCTCTAAGGGACTTAGAAAAATCAACCCACAAAGGGACAAAGTCGGCTCGCAGAAGAATGAACAAGGAAAGGATGTCGGAGAACTATTACTCTTTATTACTTCTCAAAGTAATGTACAAAACTTACACGGGACTTAGCACAAAACTGAGGTTGATTCAATTCCCCAATTGAATCGGCATACAAGTGATTCCCCCTGAATGCACTCCAACAATCCTTGCCTTAGTGGCTCCTTGGATCGATCCCCACCGATCCTCCTTGATTGCCGGTGGCGCCTTTTCCTCTGTTGCGCTTCGTCTTGTTGTGAAGTGTCCAAGTCCCTTTTTATACAAGTGTTGCGCGGGGCAGTTATGCTCCTGGGTAGTTAGAGGGGTGTGCGTCGGTTCCAACGGTACCCGGGGCGCCTCCTAACTCCCAAGGAAATTCCCTATAACGCTTTCCGAGTGTAGAGGCAGTTGCTGGAGTGGTTAAGTCTTTTGCTCGGCCGAAGGGGCGCCTCCCCTTGGCACGCTCCCACGTTCGCCCCTTGTTCGTTGGCAAGCGTCGCTTCCCTTGGAGCAGTTTCCCACTGTCTCCTTTGCAATGGTCACGTTCGTCCCACGATCCCGCGTCGTGGTCTACTCGCGCCGGTTCGCTGAGGTCCCGAGTCCGGGCGGCAGTTGCGCACTCCGTTCGCGTCCCCTCGGTCTCAACCGCCATGTGCCCACGTTTGCAACGCGGCGCTTGGTCTGCCCGCACGCTGGTCCACCTCGCGCGGTCCGGTCCTTTGACTCGCCCATGACTCAAGTGTGTTGCTAGCAAGGTTTTGGAAAGCGTGAAGCGTGCGGATTGCCCTTCTTGAAGCGGGAAGCGGGCTTTGAAGCGGACTAAAGCGGACACTTTTTGAAAAAACGGTTCACATTGTTTTAAAATAATATTGAAAAATTTAGTGATTGTCTTAATATCAACAAAAAGATATATTACCCAACAATCAACTAGTTTGAATAACATTTCACTACGTCAAATGACTTTTCAAAAGTATTTTAGGTTTCACTAGAGTAAATGTTTTCAAGCTAATTGATT
The DNA here is from genome assembly GCA_963693085.1 of Alisma plantago-aquatica. Lineage (NCBI taxonomy): Eukaryota > Viridiplantae > Streptophyta > Magnoliopsida > Alismatales > Alismataceae > Alisma > Alisma plantago-aquatica. Next base: position 337,923,234 of record OY856414.1, read on the forward strand.
TATAACTGGTAACTAATTACTAATTAATTAGTAATTACTAGAGAAGAGTAAGTAAATTCTAGAGGAGAAATTATGATAATTATCCAAGTAGTCATGTAATTCCAGAATAAATCATTCTGCATAATATTGATTTGTAATGTTGTCGTAGTGATTATTATCTATCAATATTAATAGGAAACATTACTCAAAATCTTACTGATATTATTAGGAGAACGTTACTATAATCTTACAGAGCATGAGTAAATTGTTATCTTAATCAAGTACACTACTGTTTCATGTAATGATCACTGATGTAATCTTAGTTAAATCACAATAAAATATTTTACTGATTATTAACTAATAGGCTAATACAATTGCAAATACAAGAAGTAAACCATATGGAGGGAACTACTACAACAGCAGATCTCTGGAAAATGTCGCAGCATGCAATTAAAAAATAGATGGATCATATTCATAATTCATGTTTGCACTTTGTATACAATTAAATAACAGCCTAAAGATTAAATCCAAATGAAATTATCTCATCATCTTGTATATTGCCTACATTGAAAATAAATATAACGTATGTTGTAGCATGTGCATGGTAATTACAGTAGGAAGTCCTACATTACTAAAGGGGAACAAGGAGAACGAAGATAGAACAGCAAGGAAGAGGCTACGGGAACAGGGAGAAAGGAATATGGAAAAAGGAAAGTACAGCACAGAAAAGGTTAAGGGACTTTGTCAAAGGGAAGAGGGAAAAAGGGGGAGTATGACCAGGGAACAGGGAGAAAGCATAAGGGAGAAGGGGCAGTACGATTGCTAATGAAATTGAAAAGAAAAATAGAGACGTAGAGAAGAAGATTCCAATAGCAGGGAGGATTACTTACTTGTTGATCTCCAGCTATGAGTGGACTCCGGTGAAGAACAGCCTACGGCTCTTGGCGCTGCTGTGAAGAACGGGGAACTCCACAGAAGAAAGACTTGGCGTCGTACACTGGAGGAGGTTTGTCTCTCTGTGGCGCCGTTGTACTTGGCGGCCTCCTTGGAAGCTGCCGAATAAGCAGCAGGCCATTGAGGGCCGCTATAGTTGGTTGTCTCCGGCAGGGGACTAAGCGCCATCTAATGCTTGTTTGCTTTGTAGGCAAACCATGCGGGAGAGCTCAGTTCCGCAAAATGAGTTGAGGAGAGTCCTCTCCTCATCCGGAACCATGGCTGGAGCCTAGGGCAGCGGTTGCGGCTGTGCACGGTTCGGAATGGGAAATGGAGTCCAGGAGTATCGAGGAGTCGTGTTGTTAGGTGAAACGGAGAGTAAATATCAGTAATATTGTCACAAAGCGCCCGCTATAGCCGCTACAGTGGAGCCCGCTACAGCGACCCAAAGCGCCCGCTACACAGTGAAACGTTTTTTTTCCGCCTTTGGCTATATTGCAGTGGCAAATCAGCTAGGCCGCTTTTTAAATCAGTGGTTGCTAGCTTTAAGCTCACTCGCGGGTCGTCTTGGTAGAATGCTTCTCCCCGAGCTAAGTCCTTGGCCGTCTGAGCTACACGCCTCGTCGTCCAAGCTAGAGTGAGCTAAGCCAAGCTCGCTCTATTGCCATCGAGTTGCGCTGAGCTGAAACTGAGCTAGCGAGCGGGTCAGTCGAGCTGAACGGTGCACTGACGAGCTGCACGTGCACTGACTGACCTGGGGTTGAACTAAGCCGAGCTCTCTCCTTCCTCCTTGAGCTGAACCGAGTTGGATGCAGCTTCATATGAGCTAGGTCGAGCTTTACCCTGAACTAGCCTTAGCTCCTCCTTAGCTGTTTTCGGACTTAGGAGCTTGAAAGGGGTTACACCATACCAATGAAAGAGATATCGACGATATCGTCGATATATCGACCGGCATACCGATATCGACGACATCGGTCATCGGTTCACACAAACGTATCGCTGGGATTGCAAATATCGGTATACCGATGGTATACCGCCAAATACCGCCAAATATCGACAAATATCGCCAAATACCGCCAAATTTCGACGAAATGTACTGATATACCGACAGAAATACCGATTTTTGTGTGCTTGAGTCAGTTTCTGTTGTTTGAGAGGAGGAAATGTTGGAGCAAAGGGATCTCGACAACTAGAGCTCAGATAAGTCTAATCTAAGGTATGCCTTTATGTTTTCTACCATTTCTCTCATTTACACCATCTATCTCAATTAAATGTAAATTCATACCAAAATGCCTTAAATTGGCAAAGATCTCACCATCTGCTTTTTATGTCCTCCTGATTGTATGTGTTCTTAGCTCCACAACACTTTCTCATAATCAACATTATAATCATAGTTATATACCTAAATAATTCACAAAATATCAGTATAATTTGCTATCATTTTTAGTAGTAAGCTAATTTGTATACATATGCTCTTCTTACTAGTATTTTTATCATACAAAGTAAGAAAATGTACTACTTCGCAACATAACAAACAAATATTGTAAAAAATATAGATTTTGTAATTTTCCAGTCTTATATTTGTTGATATATGACACTTGCTACATATATCGCACAACATGGACATGGTTGACATATTAACTACACTTTTATATTATCGCATCCCCACAATATGCATATAATGGGCATGGTAATAATGGCTTTTATACTTATCCCTCTATTGTGCATAATCCATGGAGAATCTCACTACCGCACATCAAGATCATGTGGTACAAACAACAGCGGAGAAAAGGTGTCACAATAGTGATGGTGCTTAACTTCCTTGACAATCATGAAGTTAATTGTCAAAGTCACACATTGAAGAAGAGCAATAGAAAGCCCTTGTGTATATTTTCTTTCAGAATCTAATATGATGCATATGGAGACATAGTACTGTAAAATTCTAAAACATATCGTGTTTAATTACATAATACGAATGAGTATTATACACTTATATAGTATTGTACATGATGTGTCTGAGCAACACGTAACTTCATATCAACAAACTTACATAAGGTACATGTCATGGGAGCAATATGTCAACCATATCAACTCAATCTTGTATGGATAATCAGTGTATAACTCGACATACAATTGATATGAGTTAGTAAGTTACCATGTTATTCATGTGTTGTAAATTGGATATTATTGCATAAGTGTGTGTTTTATGTTTATGGATTGTGCTAGTAAAATTCCAAATCTTAATTGTACACGTGTCTGAGCAACATGTAACTTCATATCACCAACCTTACATAATGTACATGTCAGGGGAGCAATAAGTCAACCATATCAACTCAATCTTGTATGGATAATCAGTGTGTAACTCGACATACAACTGATATGAGTTAGTAAGTTACTATGTTATTCATGTGTTGTAAATTGGATATTATTGCATAAGTATGAGTGTTTATGTTTATGGATTGTGCTAGTAAATTTCCAAATCTTAATTCCAATATTTTGTCATCGAAATCTGCAGAAAACAGGACAGGTTCCCTACCTCCCACATGATGGACAACCCCCCCACATACCCAATATAGAATTTTATTGCATAAAACGTTGCATCTAGGTGTTGAGACCACGCCTATAAAATTTCATGATTTAATTCGTTCATTTTGGCGTCGGTATGGCCAGGATTGCATCTGTCGATATTTCCGTCGGTATACCTGTAAATATCTATACCCAAGCTGTCGAAACAGCGTCGGTATCGGTCATTTAATTCCTTGCACCATACCATCTTAGACGGCATTCACGCAACTTGTCCTCGATGCTCACCACCCCCATTTTATTCCCGATATAGCCGTTCCTCAAACAATCTTTTCTTGTCTTTCCACACATCCATCTCAGCATACGCATTTCCACCATATTCATGTTGAGACTTTATTTCTTCACTTCCCAACATTCACTCCCATATAGCATGGATGGTCGTATAGTTGTTCTATAAAACTTGTTTTTAATCTGGGTGGAATCTTCTGGTCACATACTACTCCAGTTGCACTCCTCCACTTCAACCATCATGTTGTGATTATGTGACAAACATCATCTCGGGCCTCACTCTCCCTTTCAATAATAGAACCCAAGTAACGAAATCTATCACATACTGGTACATCCACTCCATCCAACTTGACTCCATTCACAATTCTAGATTGGCTAAAGTTACAATGCATATATTCAGTTTTGCTTCTACTGATCATAAATCCATTAGATTCCAATGCATTTCTCCATAGTTTAACTTTATCATTCAATGTTTCCTTTTCTTACATCAATCAACACAATGTCATCAGCAAATAACATGCACCAAGGGATATTATCTAGAACATGGCTTTTCAACTCATCCATGACAAGAACAAATAAATATGGGTCGAGTGTTGATCCTTGATGAACCCCAACGGTGATAGAATAAGTTTGTCTCTCTCCTCCAGGAGTCCTAGCACTTGCAGTTGAGTCATCATACATGTCTTTAATCAGGTCAATGTACTGAATAGGCACACCCTTTTGATGGAAAACCCTCCATGACACTTCCACAAGTACTCGATCATAGGCCTTTTCCAAATCAACAAAACCATATGACGATCTTTTTTGTTTTCATATATTCTATGCAAATGTAGACGGTCCCAAGCCCGGGTAAAGGAGGAGGGTTGGTAGTAGGTTTGACAACCAGCTATAAAACCTTGACACTCTTTTTATGACATGGATCCTTATAAAAGAATTTAAGATGCAACGAAATAAATAATCATTTTAGAATGAAAAGAATGAAGCTTGGAGCACAGTTTGCTACAGCATCACGACCACTACATTATGGCCATGACACTCAGCATCACCTCACACCAATAAAATTTTGAGCACAGGCCAGAGCAGCTCAAAGTACATGCCAATTGCCCTCACGGTCTCATGGGCCATAGCAATGGCAGTTCATAAGCACAACCTCATGGTCTTGTGGACCAGGGTTGTGGCTGCCTCCCAAGCACATGCTAACTATCCTCATGGGTCAAAGCAGCGTCCTCCCAAGGACATACAAATTTACATCATGGCACCATTCAAGACCATGAACCAAGGAAGCATGGACACGGACACAAGATACGGCATGGACATGTCGATTTTAAAAAATATAGGAGACAGACATGGCGTTGGACAAAGCATACACACATATACGTATACATATGCATATGTATACAAACATATACATATATATATATATATATATATATATACACACACACACACATTGACATATACATATACATTGACATATACATAGATTTACCTTTAAAAACACGTTATGAAAAAAAATTGTAAGCTACTTAAGATGTTGTTCTTGGTGGTGGTGGAGGAGATGGAAAATGAAGGTGTCTTCGAGGTCGAGACTCGAGAGGGAAGAAAAGGAAGGGGAATACATTGGAGAGCTACTTAAGATGGATGGGCAAGAGAAGAGGAGGGGAGCTGTAAATGTAGAGAAGCAAGAAAATTAGCAGACGTAGGGAGGGCACTACTCTGCTACCTTAAGTAAGAGAAGGGGGATGAGAAGCAGGCATAGAGTAGGGAAAAAGAGGAGGTGAAGAAATATTTTGGCAGCTACTGTAGTTTTAAAGTGGAAAAAGAAGAGGGGGACGGGAAGAAGCAGAAAGAGTAGGAAGAGTTACATGGAACTAGAAGAGAAGGCGATGAATCTGACTACTTTCCTCATCGTTGATGTGGCAGTCCTTGAATGTTGCAACAATTGGTGGAGATGATATTGTTGATGATGGTTGCTACAATTGCTAAAGAAGGGCATCGATGACTTGCATGTAGCAACTGAAGCTTCACAAACTAATGTTAGTAGGGCAAGGAGTAGTGGAGGACATGAGGCAGGGATTTGGATAAGGCTTGGGGTTTTTCCATACGCTCAGGCTTAAGTCAGTAGGGATGGTGTGTCTCGGATGTGTCCATGGAGTGCCCAAGCCTAAATTAGGAATAAATAAACTAATTAGTTAATAATTTACAATTAAGTCCCTAATATTACACTTTGGTCCTAAAACTGAAACAATTGTATAATAAACCATTAAACCTTAAACAAGAACAAAGACACAACAACTAATATAAGACAAACATAACTCATGACACACAAATGAAGATGTGCCAATAATCTTTATTTGATGTGTCTAAAACAAATACAACACCCTCTCTTTTATAGGACAAGAGAGTAAGTGGAAAACAGAGTTAGTAGATTTGGTATAAAAGAAAGGCTAAAGACAAAGACTAATCTAAAGCATAAAACAAAAGTAAAGCATAAAGCATATATATCAATAAAAATGGATTTATTAAGGAACTTATAAGTAAGTCCCTAATATCACACTTAGGTCCTAAAACTAAAACATATGCATCATGAATCCTAAACAAGAACAAAGATGCAAAACTAATAAAAGACAAACATAAATAAAAGATAACTCATGACACACTAATGAAGATGCACCAAACCCTAGACAGTCTCTGAATGAATCAACTAACATCTGTGATCCTCCTAAACATGAGCCCTATCCTCAAGATTGGGACCTTTGCCTTGATGGCCAGCCTGAAGGGTATGAGATAACAACATTGAGATAATTTTGAGATTGAAATATTAGTTATCATTTATAATATGAATTTACACGTTGGTATGCCCAATAATAAGGGAATTGGCAACGCCTTGAGACAATTCCATTTGGGTGACTGACAACTGTAGCGCCCTACTTTCATTCATCCAGTGATGATGATTATACTCATTTTTCATCCTTGCAAGCAAACCATGGCAATGAGGGGGGCATTTTTTTCTAAGGCTGTGATAGCACAGCATTCTAGATTGTAATGTCGTTTTGTTAAATTTATGTGCAATGAATTGTCCTCATGTCAATATATTTATTTTATCCTTTTTGTCTAGGCAATCAGTCTAATGTTTTGAGACAACTAGGTAGCATGGAAAGTACGGATGGGGAAATCGTAACTATAGCAAGGAGTTAGAAGTACACCGATCAGCTCTGCTAGCAGTCGAAACTATGCAACGATTTCAAGATGATGGAGTTAATTCTTTTGCAGCCACTCGATTGGATGTGACTGCCAACAATTGCAATTTTAGCTAGCTCTCGTCACATCGAGTACAATTATTTTAACATGTGCCATGTTTGGTCCAGCAAATGGGCATATCCACAGCAGCCAGGTAGAATATGGGTGCAGGCTACAATCGCTGAACTGGCAAAGGAGGACAAAGGAGACAAGGATAGAAGCAATTCTTTTCCGATGCAGTAGAGGAAAACGTCTGAACGTAGATTTTGGCATCTCATCATAATCCTTTCCTACAGAGCAAACCTGGCCTTAGAGCATTAGCCTCAATTATCCTTGTGTTTTGGATTTGCATCCCATGCTCAAGATTTTCTCCTAACTATAGCCTATACCAACATGTACTCTAATTTACAAGTTTTATTGTCACAAATAAATGATTTAGGGAATAGTAGGGAAAGAGTTACACTTACGTTTACGTTTTTCTTCAACACTGATGAGACGAAGACTTTCTCAAGAGCAAATACTAGGGCCACTTGTATTATATTATAATTACAGTCGTTTTTTTTTCACTGTCCAAATGCCAAGGACTCAGACAAATAACCAGTCTGCATTTCACTTTTCTGAACTGAACTTACGTTTTATGAGGCATTTGTAAATAAAGTAACTCTTTGTTTTAACCCCTCAATTAGGTTCCTTAAGAACATATATCCAACTACAAAATTATAAAAATATGTCGTTTGGCAGTTTGTGTTTATTTATGACTAATTTTTCTAACTGTACTATGTATCACAAATATAAAATGCTACATGGTGATGAACATATATGTTAATCAATTAAATGACATGATAGAGCTCCTTTGCCAAAAGAAAGCAGAAAAATTGAAGGGAGAAATTTCACATACCCCACCAATTGGAAGAATTCGTCCTGTCAGAGTCACCTCACCAGTCATGGCAAGATCCTTTTTAACAGCCCTTTTCATAGCAAGAGATAGCATAGACGTAATCATGGTGCAGCCAGCACTAGGTCCATCCTTTGGAGTAGCACCAGCAGGCACATGTAAATGAAGCTTTGAATTAGCAAAGAAATTACTTTCTGCATCTTTCTCTGCCAATATCGTCCTTGCAACAGTATAAGCTATTTGAGCACTTTCTTTCATGACATCTCCTAGCTGTCCAGTCAGATTTAGTGCACCTTTCCCATCTCCTTGCTCCACTTCTGTAGTCTCAACATATAATGTCGAGCCACCCATTGAGGTCCAAGCAAGACCCATTACGACTCCAATAGGCGTCTGATCATATATACGTTCGGCATGAAAAGCTGGTTTACCGACATAATCACTTAAATTCAGTGCATCAACTATAATTTTCTGAGAACCTTTTTTTGATATTTTATCCCCATCCATATCTTTGCAACTCTGCGGGAAAGCATAAAGTAAAACATTTGAAACTTAAAAAATAATAAACACAGAACAAAAAAGCAAAATAAGAACCCTTATATAAAATAGGAAAAGCTACTGCATATGCATTCCAATGAACTGATAACATTTCATTTTTCCCTTGAAAAAACGAGCTGATACTTTAAAACCATGATTATTACAATAGCAGAATTTAGATCATAGATACACGAATTGGCAAAATGCTGGACACACCCTTTCATTCAATCAAATTCATGTATGGAATAATAACAAACAGGTTAAGCATATAAAAAAATGCTGTTATAACAATTAAGAAAATGCTTTCACAACAGTACTTACGTCAGTTTGGTCAGATTTTTCCAATTGACTCCGATCAGGCTCGTGAGATGCATCAATTTCCCCGTTTCCACTTGATTCACTGGTTGACAGGATACTTGCCTCGGAAATAGTCTCCTCAGTTTGAATGCCAGAAGGCTCACTAGGCACTTCATTCTCACTGTCTACATTCACTGCTTCACACCTACGGGAATGTTCATCTGGTACACTTTCACGGACAAGTTTTAAAGCAATCTATTGAGCAATAGAAAAAATATTAACCATTAGAAAGCTATGACAAGGCTACAAAGAAATAGCATAATGTCTACTTAACTAAGTGTGCCCAGAAAATATAAAGGAAGCGGCTCTTTTTAAGGGAAGACTGCCCTTTTTTGGGATCACCAAACGCAATAACATATAGAAAAGAGGATAGGTTTGAAAAAGCCCAAAATCCATTGATATGTGACAAACTATTCAAAACAATGGAAATGTGACCAGATTTAGATCTAGTTGGAAGCAAGGAACGAGATATCATCAATATCGTCTGTACACCGACCGAACACCAATATCGACGCCATTGATTATAGATACATGTGTGTGTACCAGTAAAATGGTAAATCGGTGGGGTTTGCCACCAAATATCGGGGATATTGGTGTAAAATGCACCACTTACCATGGAACAGGACTTCGACTTCGAGACGACTTCGACAGGTGTGGACACAGAAGTTTTTGAAGTGTCGAGGAAATGTCGAGGATTTTTACAACCAAAGTTTCGACGCAACTTCGACAAAAATTAAGCTAAAAATAGCCATTTTGTGATGAAAATCGACGGATTTCATCAAATCTAGCTTAAAAACACAATATATGTTTACATATAGCCATCCATACAGGTTAACATATGTAGATTAATGCACGCTTACATACATTCGTCTCCGAACTACAGAGTTCTTCCATATATAAAGTTTGTGACAATAAACAAACTACACAAAAATAGTGTAAATCTATGGTAGATTTAGCAGAGAGAGGATCGATCTATTACTGTTAGCTTAGAATAGTAAAAGATAACATCAAAATCATCTTACCTCAAGGTCCAACACTTTTTCCACCTCACACATCCAACTCCACAAAATCCCTGAAATATGTCGCCAACTTCGACGACTTCGATAAATGTCGAGGACATTGTGGAATTTTTGTATGGATTTGGGCCAACTTCGCCGACATATGGGGAAATGTCGACATATTTGACGAAATGTCGAGGATATTGTAGAATAAAGATGTTTACATGCATTCGACGTCGCTGATCGTCGACATCGACATTATCGGCGAAATTTCGCCTAATGTCGACGACATTTAGATCTATGCCACTTACCACCCGATACTAGTTGGAACCAGCAGTATACCACCCCAGTAACTACCAATCTCGAGATTAGTGCTGCTGCTGCTATATGGAGTGGAGAAACTTAGTGAACTTGGGCATTTTTCGAGATTTGAGCTCAAATTGAGCCAAATCAAGGTATGTTTAGTTAATTTTTTCATTCCCCCACCCATTTTTGACCCCCTCGTCTCTATTTTCTGCAATTTTCACCCCAAAAAAATGCACCAAAAACCCCCCCAATCCTAGATCTACTCAAAGTACATATGTTTCATGCTACTTACCACTAGATCTTTTCTTTTCTAATAAGAGGGGGGTACTTCATTCACCCTGTCCCCCTCATACAGGCTACAAATAAGATTACAGACAGAGGGTCCCTTGACAAAGAGAGCCCTGCAATAAAACCATACACCATAAACCACCCAAAACTATGTTCTATCTCTCTTCACACGTTTAGTATGACTCAACCCTTGTAAATCAAAAAAGTATGAAGTTTTACATGGTGGTGGCGTCATGGAACAAAATTTCGATCGAAATTTCATTATTTTGCAATCGGACATCGAAACCAACGATCGGAAAGCTGATAATGCTACATCTTAGGTATTTTCGCAGCAAAAACCCAGTTTGGGCCGTAATTTCGCAAAATGGTACAGAAACACAAATTAAATTTCGAGAAATGTGTTCCAAAAGCTGATAATGCTACATCTTGGGTATTTTGGCAAATTTTTTTAAATCTCTTGCTTCTAAAGGGTATCTTTCTTAATTTTAAGGTATGTTTCCCTTATTCCTAGACCATATACATTACCTTCATCATTTTCTACACTCTTCTATAGAGATATGGAGAAATACTCCAAAAATAACAAAGTTCTTTCTTGGATCTATGCAAAATGTCCCATGTAACCTAGTTAAATGCTAAGTTGCTAACACTAGACTTATACAAGTTGTAGTTGGTGAGTCTGGAACTTGCAACTGTAAACTTTAAATTCTAAGTTGTAATTTGAAGCTTTTAACAGACTAACTATCTAGCAGACTTGACATTTCTGTTCATTTGTGCACTCACTCATCAAGACATGTATCCCACCCTAACCTCTAAACATATAGATGTATTATATAGTCTAGTGTGTTTATGTCTCAACATTGCGTTTGCAAAATTTCATAAGTTAATTCCTTCATTTTGCCATCGAAATCGCCATCAAAATTCTATCGAAATTGTTCAGCTTCCTTCACTTATAAATGTGGGAGACCCCCCCCCCACATATCTAATATGAAATATTATTGCATATTTGAGTAGATCTTGGCGTTTAGATCATCCTGGTAAAATTTTCATAATTTAATTTGCTTATTTGGTCGTCGAAATCGTTAGGGTCGTAAATATCAAAATTTCGTGCGAATTTTCGAAAAAAAAATCTGTTTCTGGGCCATCGGACACGACATCGAAATAGGACATTTAATTCTATGGGTGGTGTGCCCCTTATGCTACTGAAGAAATAGCAATCAGTAAGACCACTCCCATAAGCTGCCAACTCCCTAGCAACCCTGTTAGCATCTTTGTCGACACAAGAGAAAAGTTTGTTGTTAGTTAGATTACTCCTAATGACATCCTAGATCTACAACTATATTAAGTTGATCTAATAATTTAACACTAGATCTACCTAATCAACACATCAATATATACTATTATCATGTAATGTAACTAACTACTAGCATTAATACAATAAGTACTAATATGTGTACTTAATTTAGGTTTAGTAGAACAGTTCTACTAAAGACTAACATGAATATATATATAAATAAAGATATATACAAAAAATTCTATATAATTTATATGTGATAAAAAAATGATATTTAAACAAATTTGTTTCTTCTATATATTTGTGTTAACTTATATAAGATAAAATTAGTATTTGGAAACCTATCACTTATCTTTTTAGTATGCAAATACTATAATTTATAATTTTAAAAACATTTTAAGACTTGTTTTATCTTTTTCTTCAAAATACAAATCTTACAAATATTGTGTTTGATGGTATACTACATAAAAGTATTACATACTAAATATGGTATTTGGTTCTATAATACATAAAATAAATTTATTTTGTTCATTTAATGGGTTGTTTATTTATTTCATATTGGTAATGTAAATTTTTAATACTTCAAAATTTCTAAATATTAATATAACATTGTTTTACTTGTTGGATTGACCTTTTTCAGTGTTGACTTTTGAGCAGATATCTTCAAATTCAAAGAGATTTTGAGGATGTTGGGTCAGTCAAGCCGTAGCCAGATTTTGCACTCCTGTTATGCTAGATCGAGATTGAAGCATTTCGATGAGCCAAGAGTTAGGAAGCCTAATGCAAGGTGAAATACCTAAAAGCAATGTTTACTGGGGCGAAAGAGAAGGATGGCAAGGCAATGGGTAAGTTCTTTGTTCATGGTATGTCAGCACATATAGCAATTGCATGTTATCTCCAACATATGATAGATGTGATAGGGGAGGTAGGGGCATCTTTCCAAGAGAAGAAATATAAACAAGCATGGATTTCAGACCAAAAACAATTGTTGTTTGAATACGGTGTTACATTCAAGAGTGACGGGTGGAGCGGTGGAAACAAAAAGCAAATAATAAACTTTCTTGCACATTGTCATGAATCGACTATTTTCTAGACTATTGATGCATGTAAGAAATCAAGAATTACAAATACATCAAGAAACTAATGTAAACAAACATCAAGCAAATTGGGCTTGAGAATGTGGTTCAACTGATAATGGCTCTAACTTCAAGAAGGTTGGTGATAGTATAATACAGAGATATGTGGTCTACGAGACACCATGTGTTGCCCACTACATGAATCTAATTCATAATAACATGGGCACAAATGATTACATCAAATCCGTGACAATTAATGGTAGGTCGATCACGGGTTTCATTCAGAGTTATTCATTTTTGCGAAATGCAATGAGGTGACTTGAGTATTGTGGTGGCAATCTAGTTAGACCAGGGATGGACTTAGGAGCCTTTTCAATGGTGTGGAGTGGATCTCCATAAAGGAGTGCAACACCCCGATTGGCAGAAGGATTGAGATATGGATTGCTATTCGGGCTTTCTGGGATAAGGTTACAAAGGCCATGCGAATAATGAAACATGTTTTCAAAGTATTGATGTTGGTAGATGGTGACAAAGCTAGTGTTCTCATATGCCTCGCATGAGGCCGCTTATGCGGCCGCATATGCGTATGCGGCCCTCAGCCCCTCCACATACAACTATGCAGTGCTATTTTTGGACATGACCGAATATGTGGCTTGTGGTTTGCATATCCGGCCGCTTAGGCCCCGCATTTCATTAGGTGACTTAACTAAAAAATATAAATATAACCTCAAATAAAATCAACCAAATTAAATGGCAACTTCTTCTGTATAGTTGGTTTTAGATTAGATATTGAAATTTTGCTACCTCGGAAATATTTCGGTTTCGAATGAGTGGTGCACAACACATTATTACGTTTTACAATTATCAATGTTTCATTATGTTCTTTCCTTTGCTCTTTTTTTCTCTTCTATTTTGCTCTAAGATTAGAACATGTTGCACTTGCAACATTTCTTATTTTGTCTTGTATAAAAGGGGAATCTATCGGAGATATTAATTGGATATGATATTTTCTTTTACAAAGTATCAAAATTGTGTGCTGCCTAGGGAGTAATTTCTATTCCCTACGACTTTTTCTTCTCTATTTATTATTGACTTGACTTCTTCATATCATTTTGATGTTTTGATTTTGTTTTCGATGTTCTTTTTCTATTTCTACTTTGAACTACCATGTGTTGTGTTACTGTGGTAATTCCTATTGTGTTCATTCAATAAATGTTTAGCTATGAACTGCATGTGTTAGTGAGTTGTGTTACTTGTATATTCTAGTACATTATATGAACTTAGGGTTTCGTTGATTGATTTTTCTTCTTGATGAGTGGAAAATATGTGTTTCTTTTTTCATGATGTAATGATCTATTGGTACATTTCGGCTATTAACCTACACAACTAGATAGTATGAAATTTATGGGTATGATTATAATTTTTAATTAAATATATGTATAAAATAAAGATTTATTAAAAGAATCCAAAAAAACATACGTCCCACTTATACTCCCGCATTCCGCTTATACTCTATGCAGTACCCTGACCGAACGCATACCGCATAACGCATTTCAGAATATTGGACAAAGTTGTTGCAACAATGCCTTGGTTGTATTATGATGCAATGCAACTAATGGTGGACAACATAAAAAGTAGCTCCCAGGTCCGATGCACAGTACTTGTCAATTATAGGAAAATGTTGGATGGATATGTGTTTGTATCCATAGCATAAAGCAGATATACAACTAAATAACTACATAACTCAATATTTTCTTGCTAAGTTGTAAGTTCTCTAACACACAGTCTTATTATCTGAATTCACTATCACGATATCTATTATAAAATACATTTTCCTACTTTTTCTGTTTATCAAAATTACCATCACCTACCTCTACCACGGACAATGAGGTATTTTCGATGGTTGTTGTTGCACATTGCTACATAGCAAGTCTTGCCAATAGTTAACTTGATGACAGAAAAATGTACATTCTAGGGAACAACAATTTTTTTTGGGTCGGTAAAAAATCATGTTACTATTAAAATGAATCCAAAAACTTTGGGTGCATATCATGCGCCCCTTACAACCAGGATAAAATCCAGACTTTTCAAAGGAGGACTAACCTAAAGACCTCCCGAGAACCAGAAAGAAGTAGAGATGGGATTCCAACTATCCTATGCTAACGACTACCACGCAGTTGCTGAACTGCTTACAGAAGACCTAATAATCAACTAACAGTATGAACACCTTCAAATTGTGATATCATGCCTTCTGAAAAATAGCCATAGGCTACTTGGGAAAATAGCACCATCAAGGGGAACAGCCATCGGTACTCATTCCTACCAAACCAGGCAAGCATCCAGACCAAGGAATAAGATATCCGATTTTGATGCCATTTTGACAACATGGAAACCGAAATTTACTGAAATTTCGACAAAAATTTCGATAAATGCAACAGTGCTTGTTTCGACGCCAAAATCAATGAATTAAGCCATGAAATTTTACAAGCATGATCTTTACACCTAAATGCATCGATTTATGCAATAAAATTTGATATGGGGATAGGTGGGGGGTCCTTCATGTGGGAGGAAAGGAGATTTTCCTACACCCTGAGAAAATTTCAAATTTTGGGCAAAACATTTCGACGATTTCGACATAGTGGTATGGTTGCATGGTTTCGTACCAGATGCCACCGAAATCGGTATTTTGGGGCAAAATTTCGCCAGTTTCGGCGAAACCTTATTCCTTAATCCAGACAGCAAAAAAACAGATCCATAGAAGCACCTTCAATGGTCATGACAGACGGCTTTTGTCCATGAAGTAGCCACCATGTCCTCCATATGCGTTCTGCTCGTCCAACTGAAAGAATGGATTTAAAGGAAGCTCCCAAACATTTTCATCAACCGATATCAAACCCATCTTAGGAACCTTTTTGGAAGCAGTCGTCTGCCACCCTGGAAGCGTGCGACTCAAGCTAGCAAGTTGGTTAAGCACAGTTAGCACCCAACTAGCTTTTTCCTGCCTGACTTCTTCTTCCTCTTTGACCAGGATTGGTCATAATCCAGCGAATATGAGTCTCTGTGCTCAGATTCAAAATCGGAGTCATTGGATGCCTCATCTTCCTCAAACAGATTTTCCTTGCTTTCCTGGTTTTGGCTCGAGAAGCCGCAGCTGCTCCAGATCTTGTTCAGCTTCCAAGAATCCGAGTCAGAGGCTTCTTTGCCACCTCTAGCGATTCACTGGGTCGCCAAAGCCTACGCATCCATCCGCATAGTTGACCGCTAAACGGTTTCCGGCCCACAAATCTAACCGAGAGATACTCATCCCAATTCGAGATTGAGCACTCCTGGCTAGAAATTGAAGCACACTTTACCCCATCGCGTAGGCTCGGCTCAATGTAATCAATCAAGTCCACTTCGAGTTTGGCCCTGTCCTGCCTGCTGACGGCGAGCCAATCTGCAAGACGGCTAGGGCTCGAGACTTCTGCAGATTTGCTTGGAGTCGGCTTCGAGGAACTGGCGGCGGTGGCTTCACTAATCCTAGGCGATTGCGGAGAAACCGGGTTGGTCCTGCTTCCTTCTCCATCCACCTCTGATTGGCGGCGCGGAGGAGCAGATGAATGCTCAGCAGCAGAGTACCCCTTCCCCCTCTCGCACTAGGGTGTCGCTTACGCCCTCGCCCTCTTCCGCCTCTCCCCCGCGGCATCCTGTCCAGCGGCCCTAGGGAACAACAATTTTGAATTCAATGAAAACCTACATCAAGGATATCATGGTTCCTCCCAAGCTAGGTGAGCCAGTTTTTATAGTTTCTTTAGTTTGTTCGATCCAACGGCGTTGTCTGGTATGAAATGACCTAATAGGTCAGTTAGCATTTTCTCTAGATCGATCGTATGTTTCAGACTAAATTTCAATGAGCAGTCCATTAACGTGTGTTTATGCTCCCAACAGGCTACTTGTTCTTCATGCACTCTTCATTGCAGCGGATGCATACATGGTGTGATAAATAGTGAGAGGCTCAGATGGCATCATTGGATGACTATTTTTTCTACCAATTACGATGCAAATAGTAGTTGTTTTTGTCATATAGCCTGATTGCGAGTGAGACATGGCGCAATAGAGTGGCACCCGTCTCTGAAGACCAACTAGTAAGTGGATGTAGCTCGTTAGTTTGTACCAGAACCTATGCCAATCGCCATCTTTGAAGCTTCAATCTGCCCAACACATTTCTTCCAGTCAAAGCCACAATGGTTCAATGGAGAATGGATACAGGATGGCAGTGCCCAATGCAGACAATTGAAGTTGTACATGGGAACTTGGTGACGATTGACAAATTTTGTTGTGAGGAGAATGAATTTGAGTACACAAGTTCTTGAAATGTCCTTAACCTACTCAAACAAGGTTGTGCTTGTCAGCTGCGTCACAGTCGTATACATTGGCATAGGTAGGGATCTGACCATTCTTTCTAGCATTTGGCATGCCCATCCCAGACAGTGAGAGCCACGCGAAATTCACACTAGATATCAGTTGGGAACTTGTCTCTAACTTTTCGAATTCCAATCCATTAACGAGTCCATCCATCTCATCCTCTACTACGTCAGCTGAGTTGCTTGTCGATAACTAGCATTGATTGCATGAAGAGGGAATGAAGATAGTCGTAAAGGGAGAAAGGGAGAGAGAGAAAGAGATTACAATTTACGAGAGAATGGGAATGAGAGAATGGGAAATTAATTGATCTCATGTCCTTCAGAATGAGATCGAATCAGCCCTGTTTGAGTGGAGAAACAAATTAAGAAACAAGGTATGTTTTCTTAATTTGTTTCATTTCTCATGTTCTCTAACCCCTCCCCTCTCTATTTCCTTCTATTTTCACCATAGAAGTTCTCTAAAATTCTCTAAATACACCCAAAATCTAGATCTACTCCAAAAAACTTAGGATTAATGCTATTTAACAATAGATCTATGATTATTTTATGTAGATCTACTAATGTATCACTAGATCTACTACTATTAATTAATATTATCACATAATTTCACTAATTAATCTAAAATTCGTAATAATACAATAAGTACTATTAATAATAGGTATCTAACTTAGGTTTAGTAGAAAAAGTTGTACCAAATACTAATATGAACAAATACAAACAAAAATATAGTACAAATATATATATTTTTCGTTTTTTCATTTATTAAAAATGTTGAAAATTAAAAACATGCATTTTCTTTTGTTTATTTTTCCTACAGATTTATGTGTGTTAGTGTAATATAAGATGGAATGAGTAATTTGTAACACATCACTTGCCTTAATACTAGATAAATGACAAATTTTTTATTTTTTAAAATAATTTCAGACTTTTTTTTATTTAACCCTTTTTTCTTGTTAATAAAAATCTTAAAAAATATTGTGTTTGCTTCTATAGGTACATGTAACATTTATACAGTTAAATTATTGTTTTTGATTCTATAATACATAAAATAGATTAATTTCTTGCAACATAATGGGTTATTAATTTCATATACCTAATTTTTGTTTGTCTTTGTCTTTTTGCAGTGTTGACTTTTGATTTGAGAAGATGTCTTCAAGCGATGGTGAGGGTGTTAGTGTCGGTAATGTTGGAGCTAAGGATGTGGATTTTGCATGGAATCACTGCACGTCTGTTGACGGGAACAGGGGAAAGATAATTTGCAATTACTGCAAGAAGACACTTGGTGGAGAGGGGATTACTAGATTTAAACGTCACATTACTGGTGGTGACAAAAATGTGGCAATGTGCCAAAGGTGTCCCCAAAGTGTTAGAGATGATTTCAAGAAACTGATAGGTGCAAAGAAACAAAAACAACAAAAGATGAAGAAGGTTGAAAGGGCTTATACAGATACATTATTTGATGTTAGGCCTACAGGTTCTTCTGCTGAATCTGATGATGATATTGGATATCCTCTTGAATGTGATTCAACTTATTCACGTCGTATGTATAGACGTGCTATTAGAGATTCTCGTAGAAGTGAGTGGGAAACGGAGGAGGCAGCTCGAATTACAACGAGGTATGGGCCATCTGGTGTAGGTGGAGGCAGTGGGACTGCACTTATTCCTGTTGTTGACCTAGATAACGATGAAGACCGAGCTGGTCATGGTAAAAGGAAGAAAGGAGGCATTGATACACTTTTCCGTTCTGCTAGTGTGAGATTGAGGAATGTTGATGAACCAGGGGATAGGAAGCCTGAGGCTAGGCAAAAAAACCTCAAAGCAATGTTTACTGGTGCAAAAGAAAAGGTTGGCAAGGCAGTGGGTAAGTTCTTCTTTGCTCATGGTATACCTGTACATGTTGCAACTGAACCCTAACTACAGCATATGGTAGATGCAATGCATTAGAAAGCGGGAAGCGGGAGGCGTGCGGACAGCACCCTGTAACCGATTAAGTGGTAGGCGGGCAATTAAGCGGGCGATTTTTGAAAAAGCGGGTGCTTAAATTTTATATATTTTTATACAAAATTGCATGTATGTGTATATAAAAAGTATATTTCTAAGGAACTTTTATACATATCTAATCAGCAAATCAGTAATCAACTAAATATTCATCAATACTTTACTACTAATCAGTATCTCTAATCACTAAAATCAGCAAGCAGATCAGTAATTGTAAATAACAAACTATGAATTATTGAATTAAAGTAATCACTAAAGTAATACTAACCAATAGTACCAATCATTAATCACTGAAAGCAAGGAAATCCGTAAAACTAATCATGCATCAAAGTATAATAGAGCAATATGATATTTACCTAGATGCATTACAACAGTACCCAATTATTGCAGCTTACACACAAAGTATGCATTCTAAATTAGGACTAGCTATATCATAGAACATTTAATGTATACAAGTTTCATATATTATAGTCAACACTACTTGGACTATGTAATTAATTAATGTTACATGCTTACATTAGGATTTTTAAACAAAAGCGGGGAAAAAGCGGAAAAAAAGGGGGCAAAAAGCAGGAAAAAAGCGGGAAAAAGTGGGTGAGGCGGGCAAAAAGCGGGCGATTTTGTTCAAAAAGATTAAGCAGGCGATTAGCACTCTAGTAACCTTATCCCAAAAGGGTTGGCTGGCAATCAACTCCTCAATTCTTTTGCCACTCCACTCCATCGAAAAGCCTCCTAAGTCCATCCTTTTTGGACTTTAACGATTGTAAGGCAAGAAAATTTGTTGCAAATCTAGTTGCCCCTGTTCTAATAAAATCATTACCACAGTACTTAGGTCGTCTCATTGCATTTAGCTGAAAAGAATGGTTGTAGATGAATCCCGTTATCAACCTACCATCAATGATAACAGATTTGATGAAATTAATTGATCTCATGTCCTTCAGAATGAGATCTATGCAATGGGCAGCACATGGTGTCCAGTAGACTGGATATTTCTTCATTAAACTCTCACCGGCCTGCTTAAAGGCAATAGCATTATCAGTAACAATTTGCACCACATTCTCCACACCAATTTGCTTCATCTATGTCTTCATTAATTTCTTTAGGTATCTGTGGTTCCTGACCTCTGAAGCATCAACAAAATCTAGAAAAACTGTGGATCCACGACAATATGCAAGAAAGTTGATAATTTGTCTTCTGTTTCCACTAGTCCACCCATCACACAAGTGTGACGCCATATTCAGCCCACATGTGTTTTTGGTCTGAAATCCATGCCTATAGATCCTTCTTCTCTATGGGAAGATACTTGTTCATCAATTCATATGAACTGGGGGCCTTGATGCCCCTTCCAGTCTCCCCTATCACATCTACCCAGTGAATTAAAAACCGGCCCAGGCGGCCGCTTAAGCGGCCAAGACCCCCAACCGCCTAATAACGGAACCCATTGTCAAAGTATTGAGGCTCGTAGATGGTGACAAAACTACAACAATGCCTTTCATTTATGATGCAATGACCTCAATGGTGGACAATATCAAAGAAGCAGCTCCTAGGTCCAATGATCAATACATAAAAATTTATGAGAATCGTTGGACAAATATGCATTTGCATCCATTGCATAAAGCAGGTATATGATTCTCAATGACTCAATTATATTCTAACCAGTGTTTTAAAAAGAGTCCTATGCGGCCGCTTAAGCGACAACAGGTGTTGTCCGCCTAAAAACACCCTAAAGCGCCGCTTAAAATTTTTTGAGAAAAGCGGACGCTTTTTTCCAGCTTTTTCCCAGCTTTTTTTTTAAAACAGATGTAAGCATATAACATTTAAGTATATTATATGCCCTGATTAGTATTGACTATAATATATTAAACTAGCATACATTAGATGTTCTATGATATACTTAGTTCTAATGTAGAATGCATACTTTGTATGTAAGTTGTAATGATATGACATTTTTGTGATGTATCCAAGTAAATTATAGGTAACTATTATCTAATTTAGAATGCATACTTTGATTAAATGTACTGCTATAATGTATGACTATTGGATGATGTGTAGATGTAACAATATGTTTGTAAGCTAGCTATGTTTACTGTTTAGCTTTGTAAACATGTGATACAAAATTGTTGTTACATCTTGTACATACTTATTATTTTGTGTAGGGTGCTTTATCTATGACAAGTATATTGTTTACTATATTGTATAGATACAATCATCGTGCATAGTTGTGTTATAAGCTATTTGGGTGTTTTATATTGTCATGTACAATGTTTAGATATGTATAGAAATTTCAAAAATATAGTATTATACATATGTATGTAATTTTGCATAAAAGTTTATAGGAATTGAAAACCCGCTTTTCTAAAATGCGCCCACTTAATCGCCCGTCTGGCGATTAATCGGCTACAAGGTCTCGTACGCATGCTTCCCGCTTCGCGCTTTTTAAAACCTTGATTCTAACTTCTAAGTTATTGGTCTAATTCATACTTGTCTACAATAAAATGTCATTCTAATTTCCTTATTTATATTAGTGACAGCTTACTATTTGAATCCGAGGTTCCAATACTCACAAACACTAGGCTTGAATGTGACTCTAATGAATGCAGTGAGAGAAGTCACTAACAAGTTCATTACCTCTCCAAAAGAGCGATTGCTAGTACTGGAAGAGGTATATAGCTATATGACTTAGTTACATTCTTTATTTCTCATTATTCTTTCCTTTGATTTCATCATCTTAATATCGTATATATTTTTTTTGGTGAACAATATCGTATATATTATATTTGCAGTTGCGCCAGTTTCGTGAAAGCACTGGATGCTTTGGCCATCCAAATGTGGTTGCTGGCCGCGAAGCAGGTGATCCTTGTGAGTGGTGGGTTTGGAATGGAACAGGTACCACTCATTTAAGAAAAGTGGCTATTCGCATCCTTTCTCAAACAACATCTGCAGGGGGTTGTGAAAGAAACTGGAGCACTTTCAATCTGATACACTCCAAGAGAAGGAATAGACTTGGTGCAAACAGGTTGAGGGATCTTGTATATGTTCATTACAACATGCGGTTGAGGGCTAGAGCAATACGTAATGCCAACTACAAGGAAGTGGATTTTACTGTTGTCCATTATCCCATTGACACCGCATATACTTTTAACACTGAAAGACGTAGAGGACTGGAGGATGATTCAGAAAATCCTTTAGAGGAATGGATGAATGAGATAGGTCGTCCTGTTCTTGATAGTTTAGATGGACGTCCAGATCCATATATAGAGAAGAGCAATTTGATGCAAATAATGGTGATGATATTATTATTGATGCCCCGCCTGAAAGACTTGATCCTGAAGCTGCACATGTTAATATTGATATGGAAATCAATAGAGAAGTGGAAGAACAATTAGGTAGCTCAAATTCTTCTTCTTCTACATCTGGTTCTAAATCTAAGTCTGATGATGGTGGCAATGATGGTGATAATCGCAGCCAACGCTCTCCAAAATATCCTTCAGTTGATGATCCTCAAAATGATGATCGGCCTTATGTTACTAGGGCTGCACCTCCACAAGAACAGGGAAATCCCATGGCTGAAAAAACATTTCTAAGAAAAAAAACTCGAACTGGGAAAGATTACAGCGGTTCACCTCCACTACATGTCAGTGCCACAATGCCCACAACTACAAGCCCATACCCCTACCCATGCAATCCACAACCACAATATCATAGCCAAAGTGATTATTATTCTGATCTTGCTGATTCAATGGATAGCATGAGCATATCTGACTCTCAATCTCAACATTTATTCGGAGATATGTTATTTGGGCAGACACTTCCATACCCATCTCAGCCCCAACATGGGTATCCTGGATATCATGTCGAACCACCACCAAGATTACAATTAGAACTGGGTTTGGGATATCACGAAGCATACTCTGTCCGTAGCCCTTATGGATGCTTTCGAGTGAACACCGAAGCATACTCTGGTGATGGAGGTCAAACATGGAGTGGTGGGCATACTACAGTTTATCCTGTTGTCGGTGTTCCATTACAACCTCAAGCTCCTCAAACATGGGCTCCTCCTGCTTCTACAGCTACTCAACCTCAAGCTCCTCGAGCAAGGGCACCTCCACCTGCTTCTACTCAACCTCCCTTCATTTCAGCAACCAAGGAAAAATATCTAAAAGATTTGGAAGAACATTTTCCGAAGTTTGGGATGATGCAGTTTGCCAATCCTGAAGTGTATGAGGAACATGTTGTTTCATACAACAAGTCTTACAGAAGTTACATGACATGGGAGCAATATGTGGCCCATATGAACAACATATTGTATAGAGAACCAGCGCGCCACTCAACATACAACTGATGTGAGTTAGTAATTTACTATGTTGTTATATGTTTATTGTAAATTGAATATTATTGCATAAGTGTGTTAACATGAGTTTATAGATTGTGCTAGTAAAATTTCAGATCTTAATTCTTGCATTTTGTCATTGATATCCTTCATCAAAATCTCCAAAAAAGGACATATTCCTTAACTCACACATGATTTACCCCTCCCCACATACCCAATATAGAATTTTATTGCATAAAACGTTGCATCTAGGTGTTGAGACCACGCCTGTAAAATTTCATGATTTAATTCGTTCATTTTGGCGTCGATATGGCCAAGATTGCATCTGTCGATATTTCCGTCGGTATACCTATAAATATCTATACCCAAGCTGTCCAAACGGCATCGGTATCGGTCATTTAATTACTTGCTCGATCCAATGCTCAACCCTAGGCTTCAAGATACTTACATGTATTCCAACCTCACTCAATATATATACAAACATACATAGGCTAAAGGAATTGTGTACATGAGTCATAGTTCAAAAGGTCGATTTCGACGTCATTCTAATGGTCCAGAAATAGATATTTAAATAAATTTCAACCAAAATTTTGATATTTCCACTGATTCTAACAAAAGATTCAGTGTGAATTTCGACGACCAAATGTTAATTGCAAATCTAACATTCACAAACCACCCCATCTGCCATTTATGATGATTGCAAAACTCTACATAACAATCCAACCTTGAAAAATCACAACCATCTCTCATATACGAGTGGCTATAGTATATCCCTTAGTTAATGTGTATCGAAACTCACCTCAATATGACATTCGTTCATAGATCACCGTATAAAAGAAGATGAATATTATCCAATCAACGGCAAGTTGTAGAAATTGTGGAAACTGTTGGATACTTAAATGATATGTTTCTACGTCTCATTATATATAGGAGATATGGTTGTGATTTTTTAAACACGTCTAATCTAGACAATGTCCTTTCAATCCATATGGTTGAATTTATTCAACGGATTCTACATATACAATTTTAATGGTCGGTGCACACGTGCTAACTCCTATATATATATATATATATATATATATATATATATATACATACATATATATATACATATATATATATATATAGAGAGAGAGAGAGTCAGGCTAGAATACACTCGAGTGTATAGATCGCACGAATACACTCAAGTGTGTTTGCATATGAAGACTATTTATTTGCAAAATGTAAACCATTAATCTTCACTGTCATACTATAACTAGGCTACATATAAATTTTGAACCCATTTGGATGAGTGTTTTGCAAACCATTAATCTTCATTGTCATACTATAACTAGGCTACATATAAATTTTGAACCCATTTGGATGAGTGTAAGTCACTCATTCAAGGGCAACAAAATCGACGTGCGAAACTAATTTGAAATGCATAATTTTTGCGGTCTTTATAGCATGACCTACAAATGTCCAAATGTGCTCAAATTTTGTATATGAGATATTCACAAGATGTTTAAGAAGATCAACGGATTAGATTTTTGAAAAAAATATTACATCATGAAAAACTACTTGATTGTATTATGCTCCGAATAGAGCGAGAGAGAGAGAAAGAGAGGTTAGGAAGTGTGTACCGGCTGGTACATGTAATTTACGTGTATCGGCCATTAAAATGGCAGATGTGGTGTAAGCTCAAAAAATCCAACCATATGGATTGATTCAACGCTATATAGATTACATGTGTTTAAAAAATCATCACCATAACTCATATGGATCATGAGATACAACAATATATCATCCAATGGTTTTTTAGTTTTTTCAACTTACTGTTGATTACAAAATACATATATTTTTTCATGTTATGATGTATGTATATCAGATTGTCATAATTTTTGATACACATCATATCTAAGGGGCATGCATCACATCCATAAGTTTAGATTGTTGAATAGAATTTCATAATCATCATAAATGAAGATGGGTACATGTAAGCTACATGTACTCAGGTACACAATTCTTTTAGCCATATATATATGGGATTATCTTAAATACCCACGCGGGTAACCTGAAATTCGCTACCTGTGCCGCCAAAAGGTAATTATTTGGTCAGAAAAGGAACTATGTGGACAAAAAAGTAACTATGCTGACCAAAAAGTAACGGACTATAAACTAAAATAGCACGGCTTAATAAAAATATTGACATATATAGCATGATTACAAACTTATTTCCCTTAATAGCTCAGTTTGGTACAAAAACGCCAGAACTGTTGGCGTTTTAATGGGCTAGGAACCAAAAGCGCCAAGAATTGGGCGTTTTATATGGAAAGCGCCAAGAATTGGGCGTTTTATATAGAAAGCGCCAAAAAATTAGGCGTTTTAGCACGAAAGCGCCAAAAATTGGGCGCTTTAGCCCGAAAGCGCCAGAAAAATGGCGTTTTTAAGTGAACACGCCATAAAATTGGGCGCTTTCAGTGAACACGCCAAAAATTGGGCGCTTTCTCGCGAGCCTTCAAAGCGAGCCTCCGTCACGTCCCTCCAATTTGTTTCTCCCGGCAACCGAGGCCGGCGCCGCTCCCCTCGCGCCGCGGCGATGCACCCTCCTGGATCTCGTTGATGGTGGTACGTAGGCAGATAGAACCGCTGCAGGGTGATATCTCTGGTCATCTCCAATTGACTTTACTTCAACAAGCCGTTCCCGTCGCAGCGCCTTCACCGATCATTATGATTCTGGATTCCCTAGAATCCCTGATCCCGAACCCTTCCCCTCCCTTCCTCCCCCCTTTCTTCCTCTTCTTCTCCATCCTCTACTTGATCGCCTACTTCCTCCTCTTCCGCCGCTGGGACCCGCGCGAACACCACGAGGCATCGAGCTGCTTCATCTCCCTCTTCCACGGCACACCCGCAGTCGTCCTCTCGATCCTCTCGGCCACCCTCCTCCCGCTCCCTCCCCTCCCACTCCCGCCCCTCTTCTTCACCTCCGCCAACACCCCGCTCCAGTCCCTCACCCTCGACTTCTCCGCCGCCTACTTTGCCGTCGACATACTACACTACCTCGTGGCCTTCCAGCCAGGGGACGACCTCTTCGTCGCACACCACCTCGCCACGCTATTCGTCCTCCTCACGTGCTGCCACTCGGCCCTCCACGGCGCCCGGGCCGTGTTGACCCTCCTCGCCCTCGCGGAGGTCACGAGCGCATGCCAGAACGCATGGACCCTCGCCGAGATGTGGAGGCAACACTCCCGCCTCGCCGACGCCGTTTACAGGGCGCTCTCCCCGCCGTTCTACTCGATGTACACTGTGGCCCGCGGGGTATTTGGGGTGGGGTTCTTCGTGGAGATGGCCAGGTTCTACCTCAAAGGTGGGGCTAGGGAGGTCATACCCTATTGGGTGTCTGCTTCGTGGGCGTGACGGAGGCTCGCTTTGAAGGCTCGCGAGAAAGCGCCCAATTTTTGGCGTGTTCACTTAAAGCGCCCAATTTTCTGGCGTGTTCACTTAAAAACGTCATCTTCCTGGCGCTTTCGGGCTAGCTTTCGTGCTAAAACGCCTAATTTTTTGGCGCTTTCCATATAAAACGCCCAATTCTTGGCGCTTTTGGTTCCTGGCCCATTAAAACGCCAACAGTTCTGGCGTTTTTGTACCAAACTGGGCTATTAAGGGAAATAAGTTTGTAATCATGCTATATATGTCAATATTTTTATTAAACTGTGCTATTTTAGTTTATAGTCCAAAAGTAACTATTCGACTCAAAAAGTAAAACTGAGCTGAATACACAGTAAAAATTCTGGAATAAATGGGCAATTGTATATTTGTTACAAATGTGATTATTTATGCATGTAAAGTAACAGTTTGGAAAGTAATGAAACCTTGTACATGTGTAAGTAAAAAACTCCAAAAACAGTAACTAAAAATTTGGAGCGGTAGCTACCCGCGTGGGCAATGAATAAACGCCCTATTTATATGTGTATATATATATATGTGTATGTATATACATACATACATACATATATATATATATAGAGAGAGAGAGAGTCAGGCTAGAATACACTCCTCGAGTGTACAGATCACATCGTAAACTCAAGTGGTATTTACATATCAAGACCAATTATTAGGGAAATCCAAACCGTTGATATTTAATGTTAATATAATAATAGGCTACCTGCAAAATTTGAGTTCATTTGGATATTTGTGAGACACTCAACCAAGGCCAACAAAATCAACACACGAAACTAATTTCAAGTGAATCATTTTTGTTATCTTTAGATCGATGACCTATAACTGTCCAAAAGATTTCAACTTTATATCTAGTCTATTCATAAGGTATTTAACAAGATAAATAGTAGATTATTTTTAAAAATGTGGCATGGTGGAAAAAGACTTCACTGTGTGTGTGTGTGTGTGTGTGTATATATATATATATATATAGAGAGAGAGAGAGAGAGAGAATACACTCGAGTGTATTCTAGCCTGACTACCCTCAAGCAGTTTTTCATGATGCAATATTTTCTTGCCTGACTCTATATATATAGAGAGAGAGAGAAAATATAGAGTCAGGCTAGAATACACTCGAGTGTATTCGGAGCAGAATACACTCAAGCAGTTTTTCACGATGCAATATTTTCTTCAAATATCTAAGCCATTGATCTTCTTAAACATGTTGTGAATAGCTCATACGCAAAATTTAAGCACATTTGGACATTTATAGGTCAAGTTACAAAGACCGCAAAAATTATGCATTTCAAATTAGTTTCGCGCGATGATTTTGCTGTCCTCGAATGAGTGACTTAGACTCATCCAAATGGGCTCAAATTTTTATGTAGCCTAGTTATAGTATGACGGTGAAGATCAATGGTTTACATTTTGCAAAAAATAGTCTTGATATGCAAACACACTTGAGTGTATTCGTGTGTATTCTAGGCTTCTAGCCTCTCTCTCTCTCTCTCTCTATATATATATATATATACATATATATATATATATTATAGATATATTGTGTTATTGTGTTATTTACTTGTTGTTTTATTGTTTTACTTTTAGTCCCATATTGCTCACTTGTACTTATGTCTCTACTCTCATTAGCTATATTAGAGACTATCCTGTAACATGTTTTACTCACTGAATAAACAATTCCCTTTATCTCTAGATGGTAACAAGAGCAGGTTCCCTTTTTCCCCACCCACCCGTCCGAAATGACGTAAGACGACCCCCCTGCCCGACGCCCCACTCCCCCCCCCGCCGCCGTCAGCCCCTGCCCTGCCCCCCCCCGGCCGGCGCCACCACCCCCTCTCCCCTTCCTGCCGCCAACCCCCCTCCTCCACTCCTTCCAAGTCGCCGCCCCCCTCCCTCTTCCCCTCCGCCACCCCCCTCCTTCCTCTTCCCAGGCGCCGCCACCCCTCCCTCCTCTTCCCCGCAGCCACCCTCCTGCCCCTCCTTCCCTCCAAGCCTCTTCCCCTTCGCCTCCTCTTCTCATCCCTGCTCCGACTGCCACTGGTTTTTACCTCTTCCCTTCTCTACGTCCGGGTGATCTTCGTATCCAAGTTCGGACATCCACTGGTCGTCTAAGTTGAGAGTCTTTCGTCTCACCGTCTTCTCTGCATGCACCTCATGAAGGAACATTGAGCTTTCCTCATGACGGCGTAGGTTTCTCTCTATATATGCATATTCTGCCCTATACGGGTTTTCTGATCTGACTCGTCAGATCCCTACTGCTGTTATCTACCCCTTTGTGGGTCTCTGATCTACTCTGCTGCTGCGCCGACTACTGCCTCTGCCATGGCCTTATCAGAGCCTCCTCGCTCTTTGTGTGTCACCACGGTGAAGCTCGACGGCGGCTCCAACTATCATTTGTGGTCGGCGTCGTTTGTACTATTTGTCAAAGCACAAGCCCGATATCACTATCTTACGGCGGAGCCTCCTGCTATTCCTACTGCTGATGCGGATGACAAAACCAGACAAAGCTATGCACAATGGTCTAAGGATGACTCCGGTGTCATTTCTTGGATCCTCAATAGTACCGAACCCCGGATCAGCCAATCTCTTCTCTGCCTTCATGATGCTAAGGCTATGTGGGATCAACTGTCCCACGTCTACTCTCATCAGGAGAATCCCAAGGGAGTTTTTGAAATTTTCAAAAACTTGGCTAAAAGTAGTTCTCCCCTTACACTTCCATTGATGACTTCTACAATCAATGCTCGGCTCTGTGGAATGAGTTTGAACTCTACCACCCCTTTACGGAGGACATCAAAATTGCTCAGAAGCAGTGCAACGAACTGCAACTTGTTCAGTTTTTGGTTGCTCTTCCTGCCTCGCTTTCTGGTGTGGTTGACCAGATCCTGTAAAGTGATCCGCTGCCTACCCTTCGGGATGTTCTTAAACGAGTCCAACGCATGTCGTCCATGACTCCTACTCCTGCTGTTGAGCACCCTGTGCTTATTGCTCGCTCTGTTGATTCTGGCCGTGGTCGTGGCGGTCGCCCTCCTCCCTCGCGAGGTCGAGGATCATCTGCTCCTGGACGTGGTGCTCCTCCCGGCCCTCGTTGCTGCAACTGGTGTGGTCGAGACAATCATAATGAAGATCGGTGCTGGATTAAGCACGGCAAGCCCGTTTGGGCTAACCAAGCTGCTACATAAACTGCTACTGACTCTACTGTTGACGCACCTGCTGCTCCTGCAAACGCGGAATGGTTACGTTCTGAGTTCGAGAAGATGTTCCAAGAGCGTCTCGCACAGCTGCCATCCTCGTCTACACCAGGACCCTCTGCCATGCTCGCTTCTCCATCATCTGGAAACAAACAGTGGTACATTGACTCGGGTGCATCCACTCATATGGTTGGTGATCTTCGTCTATTTTCTGCTCTAAATAAAACTGCTACTATATCATCTGTTACTGTTGCAAATGGCTCCAAAACTACAGTTCATGGCACTGGCACGGTTCCTATTTCAACAAAACTGCAATTGCATTCTGTTTTATATATTCCAAAGTTTCCTGTTAATCTGTTGTCAGTCAGTAAGAATAGGGGTGAGCAAATAATGGTCCAGACCGCAAAGCCGGACCGGACTGCTCAATTCGGTCCGGTCCGGTCCGGTCCGGTCCATTTTGAGTTCGGTCCGGTCCGCGGTCCGGGAATTTCGATGAGTTCGGTCTTCGATCCGGTCCGGTCCAAAACCAGTCCGGTCCGGACCGCAGACCGACTTTTATATAAAATTCATGTATATTTGAAGGTGTATTCTATAATAACTACAAATAAAGTACATATATAAACACTACTAGAACAAATGTTTGATACTAAAGTTATATAATTGTTAGAAGTGACTAAGATTATCAACTTTGTACAATTAAATAAGTTGTAAAACATGTAAAAAAGGTTGATTACGGTTCAAACGGTCCGGTCCGGTCCGGTCCGGTCCGGTCCTAGCACAAAACGGTCTGGTCCCGGTCCGGTCCTACCTCAAAACGGTCCGGTCTACGGTCCATATATTTGTCGAAATTCGGTCCGCGGTCCGGTTCTGGACCGATGCTCAGCCCTAAGTAAGATGATAAAACAACTCAAGTGCTCTGTTACATTTGATCCTACTGTTGTGTTTTGAAGGATCTCCGCACGAAGACGAGGATTGGTTCGGGCCGTGAAGGACCAGATGGGCTGTATTATCTGGATGGACCTCCTGCTGCTTCTGCTATGCTATCTACTTCAGTGACGGGATTACAGTGGTACTTTCGCCTGGGCCATCCATCTGCTACCAAATTAAAGCATTTATTTCCTACTTTATCTGAGAACAGTTTTTCATGTGAAACTTGTGTTTTAGGCAAACAAACTCGGTCTGTTTTTCCTGCTAAGAAAGTTATTGCTTCTAAAGAAATTTTTGACATTGTTCATGCTGATATTTTGGGACCGTGCTCCGTATCAAGTCACACGGGTGTGAAATATTTTATGACCTTTATTGATGAGTATTCTCGCACCACATGGTTGTTTTTACTTAAAGGTCGAGATATCGTGTTGGATACTATTCGTACCTTCTTTGCTGAAATTCACACCCAATTTAACTGACCTATTAAAAAATTTCGTACTGATAATGCACTTGAGTTCGTGCAACAATCTGTTACCTCCTTCTGTGTTGCCCGAGGAACCATACATTAGACCACTTGCCCTTACACTCCTCAACAAAATGGCGTCGCTGAACGAAAAAACTGTCACTTACTTGAGGTTGCTCGCACTCCTCTTACACTACAAAGTACCCCCATCATTTCTGGCCTGAAGTTGTCTCTACGGCTTGCTATCTCATCAATCGCATGCATTCCTATGTTTTGAAAAATCAGGTCCCGTATGCCATTTTGTTTCCTGATAAACCCTTATTCTCTCTGCCTCCTCGCATTTTTGGGAGTACTTGTTTTGTGAAAAATCTTCGTCCTGGGCTCACCAAACTTGATGCTCGCTCGGTCAAATGTGTTTTTCTGGGATATTCCCGTACACAAAAAGGCTACCGTTGTTTTGATCCTATTAAAAAAACAATGGTTTGTTAGTGCGGATGTGACCTTTTTTGAGCATATGCCTTACTATTCTACTGATGGCGCAACATTGTCTGCTGATATTATGGCTACCACACTGTTACCAGTGATTGTTGAGGATTTACCGTCTCCTGATGTGCCTAAAGAACGCCCATTGCAAGTCTATCAGCGCAGGTCCAAGAACCACAATGCTTCTGAAGCCCTGGACGAACCAACTCTTGCGTCTGCGGTTGATCTACCATCCACTGAGGTATTTTCTGACCTGGATCTTCCTATCAGTTTACGGAAAGGCGTTCGATCATGTACTAAACATCCTATCAGTCACTTTTGTTCATCTGACAATCTCTGTGGTAGCTTTGCTTGCTTCAATTCTATTTTGTCTGTTGTGACAATTCCTAAATCAGCCGAAGAGGCCCTTCGCATTCCTTCCTGGAAACATGCTATGGAACAAGAAATGCATGCACTCTGTGATCGTCACACCTGAGATTTGGTTGATCGTCCCTCTTCGTGCCACACTGTTGGCTGTAGCTGGATATTTACTATTAAATACCAACTGGATGGTACCATTGAACGCCTGAATGCCAGATTAGTTGCAAAAGGTTACACACAGACATACGGTGTTGACTACTTTGAGACCTTTTCTCCAGCTGCATGCCTGAATTCTGTTCGTATTCTGATTTCTATTGTTGTAAATAGAGACTGGCCTCTGTATCAACTTGATGTCAAAAACGCTTTTCTCTACGGAGATCTTCGGGAGGAGGTATACATGGAGCAACCGCCGGGATTTGTTGCTCAGGGGGAGTCTGCCTTCAAAATATGTAAACTCAGAAAGGCCACCTATGGTCTTAAGCAGAGCCTGCGTGCCTGGTTTGATAAACTCAGTCAGATCTTAATTACTTTTGGCTTTCAGCGATCACAATCTGATCATTCTGTATTTATTCATAAGTCAGCAGCAGGGCTTGTTATTCTGATTGTATATGTAGATGATATTGTTTTATCTGGCAGTGATATTGCGGGCATCCAGGCAACCAAACATTATTTGGCACAACACTTCATCACCAAGGATCTTGGCAAACTACAATATTTTCTAGGTATTGAAGTTGCCAGATCATCTGTAGGAATCTGTCTTTCACAAAGAAAATATGTTCTGGATTTATTGCAGGAAACCGACATGTTGGGCTGCAAGCCAGCCAACACTCCTCTAGATCCCAACATGGATTGGGATGATGATAGCTCTCCACCTTATGATGATCGTCACCGGTTTCGAAGGTTGGTAGGCAAGCTTATCTACCTGACGGTCACTAGGGCTGACCTAGCAGCTGTTGTGGGATTCATAAGTCGGTACCTTGATAAACCCCGACAATGTCACTGGGACGCTATGTGTCACATCCTACGATACCTTAAAAGCTTGCCAGGGAGAGGTCTTCTGTATAAAAAGCATGGCCATTGCAATCTATCTGGATTTTCTGATTCTGACTATGCAGGAAGTCGATCGGATCGAAAGTCCACTTCTGGATACTATACCTTTATGGGAGGCAACCTAGTCATCTGGCGGAGCAAAAAGCAAATTGTGGTTGCTAGATCCAGTACTGAGGCCGAATATAGAGCCATGGCTCATACTGCATGTGAGCTTTTGTGGGTCCGTGGCCTTCTTCAAGAGTTTGACATTGCTTATTCTAGTCCCATTCCTATGTTCTGTGACAACAAAGCCTCGCCTTTTATTGCAAGCAACCCCACGTTTCATGAATGCACGAAGCATATTGAGGTTGATTGCCATTTTGTTTGGGAGAAAGTTCTGTCTGGACATATCTGCACTCCATACATTGGCACTGACAAGCAGCTTGCGGATATCTTCACTAAGATCTTGCCTAAAGCTCGATTTCAGACTCTGATTGACAAGTTGGGCTTGTTTGACATCTACGCTCCAGCTTGAGGGGGAGTAAAGATATATTGTGTTATTTACTTGTTTTACTGTTTTACTTTTAGTCCCATATTGCTCACTTGTACTTATGTCTCTACTCTCATTAGCTATATTAGAGACTATCATGTAACCTGTTTTACTCACTGAATAAACAATTCCCTTTCTCACTATATATATATGTGTGTGTGTGTGTGTGTACATATATGTATTTATGTAGTGAATCAGGGTTGCAGAGAGCATAGGGTTGCACAATGTGTGCACCCTCATATATATAATACTGAAACAATTACAGAGAGGTCCATACAGAATAAACAAATAACAAAATAAATAACAGAATAAGTAAACTACAGAAAACATATACTGTAACACTCCCCCTCAAGTTGGAGCATAGATATCAATCATGCCCAACTTGTCCACCAGCGTGTAGAAGTGCTTCTTAGCCAGAAGTTTTGTGAAGACATCTGCAACTTGATCTTCAGATCTTGTAAAAGGAGTGCAAATTTTCCCAGCCAGAACAGATTCTCGAATGAAGTGGCAGTCCACCTCAATATGCTTGGTGCGCTCATGATAAACAGGATTATTGGCAATGAAGATAGCAGCTCGGTTGTCACAGTGCATTGGAATCGCATAAGAAGATTCAATCCCAAGTTCATGCAAAAGAGAACGCACCCAGAGAAGTTCACAGGCAGTATGGGCCATGGCCCTGTATTCAGCTTCAGCACTGGAGCGAGCAACAACATTCTGTTTCTTGCTCCTCCAAGTCACCAAGTTACCTCCTACATAGGTGCACTAGCCAGAGGTGGATTTCCTGTCAATTCTGCTGCCTGCATAATCTGAATCAGAATAGCCCTCAAGTTTACAATGTCCATTTTTCTTGTAATACAGACCTTTGCCAGGTGCCCTTTTTAAATATCTTAGAATGTGACAGACAGCATCCGAGTGACACTGTCTAGGCTTGTCCAGGTACCTGCTCAGAAGGCCCACAGCAGTAGTAATGTCAGGACGAGTAACAGTCAGATAGATCAATTTTCCAATAAGTCTCCTGTATTTCTTCGACTCAGAAAACATAGATGAAGTATCATTGTCCCAATCAACATTGGGATCCATAGGGGTATCTGCAGGTCTTGCGCCCATCATGCCAGTTTCTTGCAGGATATCAAGCACATATTTTCTCTGAGACAGCACAAGAGCACTAGAGTTCCTGGAAACTTCTATGCCCAGAAAGTATCGCAGTCTGCCCAAGTCTTTGGTAGCAAAATGTTTACTCAAATGGTTTTTTGTGGCCTGAATACCTGAAGAATCACTGCCTGAAATAATGATATCATCTACATAGACAATCAGAATAATAATTCCTGCAGAAGTTTTCTTTGTGAAGACAGAGTGATCCACTTGGGACCGTAGAAAGCCAAAGTCAGAAAGAATCCTGCTTAATTTATCGAACCATGCACGTGGACTCTGCTTGAGCCCATAAATAGATTTTTTAAGCCGACATACTTTGTGAGACTCCCCCTGAGCAACAAACCCCAGAGGTTGCTCCATGTAAACCTCTTCCTGTAGATCACCATATAAGAAAGCATTCTTCACATCAAGCTGTAGAAGAGGCCAGTCACAGTTTACAGCTACAGATAGTAAGATTCTGACAGAATTTAAGCGAGCAACAGGAGAGAAAGTCTCAAAGTAGTCAATGTCGTAGGTCTGAGTATATCCTTTGGCAACTAACCGAGCTTTCAACCGTTCAACTGTACCATCTGGTTGATATTTGACAGTGTACACCCAGCGGCAACCTACAGGTTTGCACTGAGGAGGAGGATCCACCAGCTCCCAAGTGCCTCTATCAGACAGAGCGGTCATCTCATCCTGCATAGCAGAAGTCCAAGCTGTACTTCGCAGGGCATCCTGAATAGTCTTAGGAACAGTAACAGCAGATAAGGCATATACAAAATCACGCGCCTGAGCAGTGAGATGATCAGTAGATACAAAATTAGCAATACTGTGAGACGTGCAGGAACGAGTCCCTTTGCGAAGCGCAATAGGGATATGTAAATCAGATTGTACCTCAGGGGAAGCAGAACCTTCTGGAGGAGAAGATTGGTCGACTGGGGGGGGTATATGTGAAGGAGGTGCTCTATTCCTGCGCTGATAAACACGAAGCTGAGGAGGATCTGGAATCACAGTATCATCCGTCTCAGGGCTGCAGTCAGACAAAATAGGAAAGGGTGGTGCAATAAGATCCGTTTGTAAATCTTCTCCCGCAGATGAATAATAAGGAGTGTCTTCAAAGAACACCACATCACTACTAGTCAGCCACTTTCTCGTAGCAGGATTATAACAGCGATAGCCTTTCTGAGTCCTTGAATATCCCAAGAAAATACATTTGACTGCTCGAGGTGACAGTTTATCAGATGTAGGGCCAAGGAGTCGTACAAAGCACGTGCAACCAAAAATCCGTGGAGGGACAGAAAACATGGGAGCCTTCGGATGTAAAACTTGGAAAGGGATTTGGTTACCAATAACCGACGATGGCATACGATTAATGAGAAAACATGCAGTCATAACCGCTTCTGGCCAATAAGTACGAGGTACATGCGCATGTAACATGATAGTGCGAGCCACCTTCAACAGGTGACGATTCTTTCTTTCGGCTACACCATTCTGCTGTGGTGTATAGGCACATGAGGTTTGATGTAAAGTTCCAATAGATTTACAAAAAAGTTCCACATCTTTCTGAACAAATTCCAACGCATTATCAGTTCTAAAAATTTTAATAGGCACACCAAACTGGGTTTTAATTTCAGCAAAAAAGAACTTTATTGTGGATATCACCTCGGATCTCCTTTTCAACAGAAATAGCCAAGTAGTCCGCGAAAAATCATCAATAAACAAAATAAATTATCGATAGCCAGACACACTCGGTACATTACATGGTCCCCACACATCAGAGTGCACTACATCAAAAATATGCCTGCTACTCACAGAACTCCGCCTCGGATATACCGATCTAGTTTGTTTACCCAGTTGACAAGACTCGCACTGGAAAGAACAACTACTCATGTCTGGAAGTAAATGGCGCAGTTTGTCAGAAGAAGGGTGTCCCAGCCGGTAATGCCACTGTAAAGTAGAAACGGAGGCAGATAAGGCCGAAACCGCAGCAGCTTTGGCAGACCTTGGCATCTCGTCCAAGTAGTAGAGACCATCAGCACCTTCATACCCCCCACCAATCTTCATCCTCGTGAGAAGGTCCTGAAAAATGCAGGAGCCAGGAAGAAAAGTCAGGCTACAGTTCAAATTCCTGACAAGTTTGCTAACAGATAATAAATTCATAGGGAAGTTAGGCACATATAAGGCAGATTTGATAAGAAACTGAGAAACAATGTCCCCAATGCCAGAAACTGGAGATCTAGATCCATCAGCAACCATAACCGTAGATTTATGAGCAGGTTTAGAGATGGACTTAAACAAAGCCCTATTGCCAGAAATATGGGATGATGCACCAGAGTCAATCACCCATTTATTATTACCAGAAGGGGGTGGCAAATGTGAACTCAGAAAAGCAGTATCATAACCAGTATGGGCAGCATGTGCTCCACTCGTGGACGCGTCAGAAGATGATCCAGCACGCTCCAGAAAGAGACGTTCGACTTCAGCCCTGATGTAGTCAGCAGTAGCGCCCGCAGTGTCCGGTGTAGTAGGATGTGCAGCACTCTCGGATGCAGTGGCGGAAGAATCAGTAGCAGTGTTCGCCCATTCTGGTTTGCCATATTTCTCCCAACACTTTTCTTCAATGTGGTTCGTACGACCACAGTAAGAACACAAGCGCGAGCCGGGCGGAGGACGCGCAGCAGTAGTAGTAGCAGTAGGAGGGGCCCCTCGGCCAGCAGTAGGAGAACGACCTCTCCCGCCACCAAGGGGAGGACGTCCATCAGAAGCGTGGCCACGGCCACGACCGCGACCATGGCCGCGGCCACCCCAGGCAGCTAAGGCAGTAGAGTCGCCAACATCTGGAGTAGTATGTGGTGTCGGTGAGGAAAGACGTTGAAGTCGCTGGTAGGCACTCTGAAGGGTAGGCAGTGGATCACCAGCCAGAATCTGATCCACAACTCCAGCATAGGAGTCAGGCAAGCCACTCAAGAACTGGATCAGCTGTAGCTCATCGCGCTGCTTTTGCATAATCAGCAGATTTGTGGACAGAGGATGATACGCCCACAAACCGGTGAACGTAGAGAAGTAATCGGTGATATCAGTGCCAGTAAAGGTGAGACGACTAAGCTGTTTGTTGATATCAAACACCTTCTTCAGATTCTGGCTGTGGGAGAAGGTGCG
>OY856414.1:337966400-338058900 GCA_963693085.1 Alisma plantago-aquatica
TGACAATCATGACCCGGAGAAATGTGGATAGCAGCACAATCACATTTTCACTCCATAGGATCATCCTGTGCAAAAACAATTTTTTACAGAAGCTTGAGCCACAAGAACTCACATGTTGAAAGAGCC
The DNA here is from genome assembly GCA_963693085.1 of Alisma plantago-aquatica. Lineage (NCBI taxonomy): Eukaryota > Viridiplantae > Streptophyta > Magnoliopsida > Alismatales > Alismataceae > Alisma > Alisma plantago-aquatica. The sequence continues at coordinate 337,966,527 of OY856414.1, forward strand.
ACAGCTAAATCTATATTTGTGCTACCCTTTTTAAAGGGGATATTTGTGATACCTTTAGATTTACTATTTTAGTAATTTCAAACTTACAAAGTAAATAAAAAGTTAGCACAAACATTCCCTTCAAAAAAAGGTAGCACAAATATAAATTTATATATGTGCTACTTTTTTATTTACGATGTCAATACTTTCCTACTTCATTTTTAACTGACCTTGGTTCCTTGTTTCTACTAATTCCAAATTATGTTTAGCCTAACATTTTTTTCATCACATATCTGAACCTAATAGTAAAAAGTATTCATATCTCATTACATGTTAGATATAATATCTTAGTTTTGTGGCGGTCTTTATTATTCACTTCGTTCTTAATTTATATTTATCCTTGAAGCATAAAAGCTCCTATATAGATTCAACCTTTCTAATAGGTCTATACTTACACAACACAAGCATATACATCTATACCATATATACACGTCTATACATACATATAAATGATGTATATGTATTAATAATTGTATCCATTTACAAATGCATCTAAACATATTTCTAGGCTTATGCCTCGCCTCATTGAAACAAAAGCATCATATTACATCTCACTTACTTTAAAATCTTGCAATAAAATATTAAGTTTCTTGATAAGCCTTTTGTATCTCCATCGATCATCAAGAATCACCCCCGACTCCCCAGACAATCTGACCTTAGAATCCATGGGGGTCTCCTAGAATTCTTCTCTTCTAGAAGATCTAGAACGTGTTTTTGTTGTGAGATAACAATTCCAGATTTTGGCTTGCCAACTTCAATATCTGTAAAACATTTCAACTACCTAAATCCCTAATCTGAAACCAAGGAATTAAATGTCTGAATTCGATGTTGTATTTGATTGCCCAGAAACAGAAATTTAAAGAAATTTTGATATATACGGCCTTTACGATTTCGATGACCAAATAAGCGAATTAAATCATGAAAATTTACCAGGACGATATAAATGCCAAGATCTACTCAAATATGCAAGAATATCATATTGGTAATGAGGGGGGTTTCCCACATGTAAGTAAAGGAAGTTGAACAATTTTGACAGAATTACGACAGCAAAATGAAGGAATTAACTTTGAAAATATTGCAAACACAATGCTTCAACATAAACACCTGGACTATATAATAAATCTATATGTTTAGAGGTCAAGGTGGGATCCATGTCTTGATGAGTGAGTGCACAAATGTATAAAACATCAGGTCTGTTAGACCTTTAGAAACTTACAAACTTCAAGTTACAACTTAGAATATAAAACTTACAATTACAAGTTACAAACTTACACATTTCAACTTGTATAAGTCTAGCGTTAGCATTTAACTAGGTTGCATGGGACATTTTAAATAGATCCAAGAAAGAGCTTTGGTTATTTTTTAAGTATTTCTCTAGATCTCTATAGGTGATCTAGGGATAGGGAACATACCTTCGAATTAAGAAAAACAGCCTCTATAAGCAAGAGATTAAAGAAATCGACAAAATACTCAAGAAATAGTAGTAGCAGCCCTAGGAACAAATTTCTCAAAATTTAAGTTTTGTTTCCATGACATTTCACAAAATTACAGCCTTTGCAACGAGATTTCCTCCTGTTTGGCAAAAATTTGCACCAACGGTCAAAAATTTTGCAAGATTACGTCCTATTCCCTACATTTGTGTGTTTTGATGTCCAACATTCAAAAAAAAATTCAACCGAAATTGTGTTCCATGTCTAAAAGACTTACGTTGCAAGATGCCCTGCCAATCATCACTAGCAATCACAAAATCATCAACATAGACTTTATGAAAGGATGCGCCCAGAATTATGCGCATTTAAAAAACAGAATGAATCATGATGCACCTATAGAGGCCAAACACAGAAAGAGCACAACTATATCATGGCACTACTGATTGTCTCCTATATTCCCATCATGCCTCCTAACTATCAAGTATAACCTTTTATTGCTAGATTTTTCATTCAACTTGATTTTAAGATCCATGTTAAGCGTGTAGATACATTTGCAAGAGTGACATTATGCTAAATATAGGATGATTGGTGTATGTGGTAAAGAGCTGAAAGACCCCTGCGATTTAATCAATTACACCTGAATCAATAACCCAAGATGAAGATCACTATGGAGGCATGAAAATCACATTGATGGTCCAGTCGAACGCATTGTTCTGAAAAGCGGTAATCGGTGTACGGGCGGACAGGATACCGAATAGAGTATATACGGTATGCGGGAGTATAAACGGGAGAATATTCGGTTTTAATCGGTTTTGATTTTTTTTTAAATATTAATCATAAATATATGTAAATTATATAATGACAACGATAAGTAATTAGAAACATTTATAATTAATAGACTAATATTGAATTCATAAGTAGTTAGAAACATTAATGAAATTAGAGAAGAAAACATTCATAAGTAATTACAAACATTGATAAGTCAAAGACTAATATCACATTAATAAGTAATTATAAACATCGATAAGTAATAGACAAATAATGCATTAATAAGTAATTAGAAACATTGATAAGTCATAGACTAATATTGTATTAATAAGTAATTAGAAACATTGATAAGTAATAGACTAATATTGCATTAATAAGTAACTTGAAACATTGATGAAATTAGAGAAGAAACATTGATAAGTAATTAGAAACATTGATAAGTCATAGACTAATATTGCATTAAGAAGTAATTAGAAACATTGATGAAATTAGAGAAGAAAACATCAACAATAAGGATCAGTTCAATAAACATTAACTATAAACTTATTGAGAAAATATGAGGAGAAAACCAAATATGTAAAGTGGAAGAAGAGAATGTAATTGTAATGACCAATAGTAGTATTAGAAAAAATTAATGTAAAAAAAATATTACTAGAATTTGATTTTGAAAATCGCCGATTAATCGGACGATTATTCCCCCGAACGGCCGATTAATCGGTCTTGGACCGATTATAGGATGATTATTCATATTCGGCCGATTAGGCCGATTTTCTGAACACTGGTCGAACGTGACAAATAATAAAGGATATCGCATATTGAGAAGCACAAAAAGTTGCAACAACTAATTGTACTCTCCATCAGTCAATGAAATTTGATGTCTGGAATCCTCCTATGCATCCTCTCTAGTGGATACCACATTCGAAGATTTTGGTGGAAAACCCATGCAACTTGCAACCCATTTCCTTAGTGTGACCCTTTTCGACTGCATTGGATACACTCAAGGTTTTGTTGTGGTGCACCACGCCTACCACTTCTGACATTGCCTCTAAAAGTTCCTCTACTACATGCACAACCATAGATAGAGAAAATCGAAGGAGTCAAGCTCAATGCAAAATTAGACTGATACCGTAGATAACTCTACATTGGACAAAGAATTGAGTGTAGAGGTGGCATGCTCCGGGAAAGCATGTGATACCCTAGAAAATGCCTCAAAAATAGTGGGAAGCTCTGTCTCGAATAGAATTTGACTATGGCCCCCTTCTAACTAACATTAATGTCCATCCAAATACTTCCACATATGTTGAGCATCACTGCAAATGACTAATAAGCCACACAAGTCATTTTTAAGATGAGGAACCCCTCTAAAGCATTGAGTGAGAGTCTTTTCACCCTGTTGAAGACCATATAACTCAACAGCCAAGCCATACCATCCATTCACGGTGTATTATTGGAGTACATAAGTGCATGGTGATTCCAAAGATTCTTGCAAGTCTCAAAGAAATTTTTCATGAATGCTTGCTATACCTCCATTCAGGTCCTCAACATAGACAATGGATTTGCATCATGTTGCTACCGATTGTGCCAAAGCAATAGCTTCCATCAAACTGTTCTCACTAAGATGCAGCCTTTTCCGGTACGCAGAAAAAAATCATTGTGGCCCCTGGACAAACATCATTGATTTACCACATCCCGAGTGCTTTTGATGTCTTTGAAAGAGCACCCTCTATTGTTGCATCACATAAAAGTCTATTGACCAATCCCCAACCCCCCATACTCAAGAATCCCCTCAGTATGATCCATGTCAACCTCTAAAACGAACAAGGTTCAAGTTGTAATCTACATCCGTTATCTAACTACAAGCACCTCAAAATGGCCAATCTGGAAGCCTTTCCCACCAATCCCAAATCCATCATTACAAATGATCCAATGGCCTCAACACAAATGCTACTAGTGATATTCTCCCTTGCATGCACAAGGACAAACCACAGAATATCCATCACTATAACGATCCCCCCCCCGTTTTATTTTTTGAACCATTGCAACGTTCAAAGGGCCTTTAAAAAAATTAAAGGACCACAATTTTTTAATACAGAATGGTACAGCCCTTATATCAAAAAACAAGTAAAAAACACCCTACCATTTAGCAAAACAACTTTCCCCAACTCTCTTGTTGTGATGATGATGATTCTTTTCATTTGTACTCTTCATAACAATTGTGTCTTCCTGAAATCATAATGACATTTTGCATCAAAATCCAACAATTTTGTAATGTCATTAAATACCCTAAAACCTTTGTGAAACTCGTTCAAAGGAAACATAATTCCAATACCCAATAGTGTCAAGAAAATACAAAGTTAAACAATTTCGCCAGACATCCTTGATAGAACTAGGTGTATTGCATATTCCTCTTTCATAATAAAATGGTACCCATTTGTAACTTGTAATAAGCTAGCAATGAAGTATAGTTAAACCATAGTTTTAAAAAGCGGTATGTGTTATGCATGTAGAGAGGTCACCTTATGGAATATATGCAGTATGCAGGAGTATATGCACTTTTAGATTTTTTTTATACATTGATTATATATAGCATAAAATTATATATTAACCATAGAAATTATATATTAACCATAGAAATTATATATTTCATGTGTAGTACACAAAATTATGTATATTTATAAGTGTTTAACCAGATATAGATGTATAATATATTTAGCTACTCATATATGGGTACACATAAAAAGCAAATGTGAAATATGTGTGTGTATTATATGTAGATATATACATATTGACATGTAAATGTATATACAGTATATGCATATATGTAGAAATGTGTACATGTAGATGCCAATATAAATCATATATGCATGTCTATGTATATAAAATGCATATACATAAAATAGAATATTATAAATTTTGACGATGTCCGTGTATTATATGTAAGGATGACATTCATGTCAAGGAACGAAGTATCAGATTTCGATGTCGTTTCGACAGCATGGAAATCAAAATTTTTTTAAATTTCAATAGATGCAACCGTGCCCATTTCGATGCCAAAATAAAAGAATTAATTTATGAAATTTTACAGACGTGATCTCTACACCTAAATGCATCATTTTATGCAATAAAATTTTATGTGGGGCTAGGTTGGGGGGTGGTCCTTCATGTGGGAGGTAAGGGAACTGTCCTATTTCTTGAGGATTTCGATGAAGGGTTTCAATGAGAAAATGTAGGAATTAAGTTATGCAATTTTGCATGAATGAGCTATATACATGCATATACTTATTTGTGTTATAATATCAAATATTGGATATGTAGGGCATCCCCACACATTTTACTTGGGTTGATAGTTTGTTGTTGATAACTTGATATTGACTCAATGGTCAATCATTTCATTGGTCCCAAGAGAACTAGTGTGATGTTTCCAAGCTAAATCATTATTTGTTGGTGTGGTTGGCTTCCTAGCACCTTCATTGTCTAATAAGCCACCACTAGGATACATGTCGTCCACATTGCAGAAACTAAAAAAGCATGCATTGCATAAGTATTTAATAATTTGAATAATAAATATTAGGGAAATGCAATGCAATTATGATATATTATAAGTATATACTATGTATCAGTATTAAATGGTGAAATAATTTCGATCCCCCTTTGCTCCTCTTCAAAAAAAATAACAAGGATTGCAGTTATCGAAATTTTCATCGAAATTTGGCAAAATTCATCGAAATGTGGCGAAACTCGTCGAAATCGACACAGTCGCACGTTTCGGTACCAGATCCCATAGAAATCAAAAATTCTGGGAAAAATTTTGCCAATTTTGCCGAAACCTCATTCCTTAATTCATGTATTACTACAATGTATATAGATTTAGATAGATATTGAAAGGTATTAATACGTATACATATATATACATATGCACAAGTGGGTGTGTGGGTAAATAAGTAATTTAAATTAAAATTCAAACAAATTTAATTGAAAAAAAAAGTCTACAAACTTCTAATAAAAAAGTTTGCATATACCCCACTTATGCCCCACATAAGACCGCATATACGGCCATGACTGCATATTGTGCCGCTTATGCATATGCGGTCTGGCAAGAGAGTTGCACTGCATATGCGGACCGCATATGCCCCGCATAAAAACACTTTTTGAAACATTGAGTTAAACATGTTCAACCCTCATAAGTCTCATTGTAGATTGTAATACAGTAACATCTTCACTTCCGCACAAACACGGCACATAGAATTCCCCACTCATAGCTTCTAGAAATGTTACATTACTCTATTTCAGTTATAGTCATCAAAACTGAACCGAACCGGTCGGTTCGACCGGTTGAACCAGGAACCAACCATTGTACCGGTATGGGTGATCTTTAGGCCCTCCAATCAAGCTTAACCGCCCAATAACCGGTGAACTGGACAGTTCAACTGGCGAACCGACCCGGTTATAAATAACCGGCTAGTATGTTCCCTTTCCCAAATTTTCAACCTCGTGCTCCTCACATGCCCACAAAGGGGAAAAACCTCGACCCCTAAACCCCTCTCCCGTGATCCCCCTCCCCCCCCCCGCCGCTCGAATCTCCAGCGACATTTCGCCCTAACGGAAGACAAAGTCGTTGCTCCTCATCTCTGGTAGTTGTTGCTTAAGGTGTTGTTGTTGCTTTTCTATGGCCGCCGCCTCAGTTCCATCTCCGGCCACCGTTGCATCTTCTACGATCGCTGCTAGTTGTGTGCCATGTTCAAGGCCGCCGCTAGGATTTTTGTTGTTGCAGAGAGTGTTGTCGCCCCTACTTGTTGGTGCCACCACGGCGAAGGTACCTAGTTCATTTGCTTCTTCTTTACTTCTCTACCTCCTGCTCTTCTATTTATCTCCTTCTTCCCGCCCTATCCCTTCCTTCTTTCTTGTGTGTTATTCCTCTTCTTCCTGTACAGGGTGACGATGGCCACCCCCTTGCTTTTAATTTTCTCTTCCTCCTTTACTTCCTCTTTGTTTACCCCCTGCATATTGTGTCTTGATTTTAATCCTCTCCCCATGTTTGCTTTACAGGTCCCCTTCTCTTTTTTCTCTTCCTCCTCTTACTACCTTCTTCATACTCCTTACTATACACCTCTTCTTCCTACAGGGTGATGATGGCCACACTTCCCCATGCTTTATCTTCTTCTCTTCCTCCTCTAAGTTCTCTTCTCCTTTATACCTTGTTTTGATCTTCCTGCTCCCCCTTCGTTTTCTCTTAAGGTCACCTTTTTTCTGTGCACCTCCCTTCCCCACACCCCCTTCTTCACTCTACTCTTTTCTTCTTAATTGTTAGTTCTTACTTAATTAATCATGTTACTTCTTGATCCATTTCTACTTCTACTTAATTAATCGGGTCAAAATACTTCTACTTCTTCTTTACTTAATTGTTAGTTCTTACTTAATTAATCATGTTACTTCTTGATCATTTTCATGTTACTTAATTATTCCTTCTACTGCTAGTTTCAACTTGGTTGGTGTCAAAATTTGTTGTGTTTCCGGTTTGTTACTGCTCTGAATCGGGTGTTGGCGTGCTGCACCGCGGCTTGTTGGTGCTTGTTGGTGCTTGTTGTTGTCAAATTTCTGTGATTGCAGTCGCAATCTACTGCCTACCCTATGTGGTACCAATTCTTCTCCCTAAATGCAATGATGCAATATGTTGTCAAATAAGATTACTAATTTATTTGTTTACTTTTTAAATTTCAATTAGAAATCCCGCCACTTGTTGATTGTATTGCCTTGAAATGTGTTTTAAATTTTATTTCTTACAATTCATGCATGTCCGTGTCTGACACGTGTCCAGGTCAGCCATGGTTTCCCTGGGGAAGTGTTCGTGCTTCCTAGCTAGTTTGATACAAGTAAAATCTCTTGTAAGGCTACAAAAATGTCCACATTTATTTACAACCATGTTTATGTTTTACACATGTTTAGGAAGAGGCAAGGATGGGACGAAATCATACGCCCTAGGCCTAGAAGGTTTGCCACACAATTTTTGGCAATGCAAAGTGTCCTTTTACACAAGCCGGACTTGCAAAGTGTGTTATTGAGCAAAGAATTCAATGATTCCAAATATTGCAACAACAAAGGAAAAATTGTCAAAGAAAAATTTTGTTGATCGTCTTTTTGAAGAGAATGTGCAACCATAGTTTGCATTAATGAGTCGTGTATTGGGTATTGTTGATTTTGATGAAAGACCAACTAGGGGATACTTGTATGAGTCCATGGACATGGCAAAAGAGGCCATTAGAAAAGCATGTGGGGGGAGAAGAGATCGTATAATCCTTACTGGAAGATTATTGACACAAGGCGGGATAAGCATTTGCACAAATATATACATGGTGCAGGTTATTGGTTGAATCCAAAGTTGAACTACAACAGGACCACATTCTCCAAACATCCTGAGATCACTAATGGATTGTATGGTTTTTTTTCACTAGAGAGATGAGCATATTTAAAAACAAGGAGATGTATTTTGGAAGACGATTGGCAAAATCATCACTGAATATTGAATTGCCACATAATTGGTGGCATCTTTTTGGTGGAGATACTCCTAACTTGCAAAGGATTGTTATTAGGATTTTGAGCCAAACTAGTTCCTCATCTGGTTGTGAAAGGAACTGGAGTGCATTCGATAACATCCATTTAAAAAGGAGGAATAAGTTAGAGCATGAAAGGATGAATTCCCTTGTTCATGTTAGAAGCAACTTGAGATTGAAGCACAAGTAAGCATTGTGCAAATCAATTTTTTAGATATTCTTGCAATCACAATTACTTAGTACTTACCATATATCATTTTTCTTATGAATGTCTAGGCGTATTTGAAGGATCAAATTAGACCCTATAAATATTGATGCTATTGATTTCACTTATGGTTGGGTGTTGGAAGAAGAGGATGAACCAAATACTTGATAATAATGAGAGAGACAAGAGCTATTCACCGAAATTGCAATGCCTCAAGATAAGACGAAGAGGCAAAGCAATGAAGATGGTGGAGAACTTGGGAGGTACAATTTTTGTATGAAATTCACTTTCAATCTCTAACTCCATCTATGTAGCTTAGTAACGACTCTAATTATATTCTCAAAACCAGATGTGGAACTAGGAGATGATCTTGGTAGTGAAGAAGATCAAGATAGTGATAATCAGTGTTTTAAAAAGCGGTCTGTGCGCCCGCTTATGCGGCCGCATACAAGGTGCGGACCACCTTCCGAACGTATACTGCAATTCCCTCCCCAAAAGCGGACCAGGCCGCATAATCGGTCACACGGCCGCATACAAGGCCGCTTAATCCCCGATTTTTAGATAGACATATTTCCATTTCTTCTTTTTTACATTTACATTCATATATGTTGGTTTAGATTTAGATCATAGTGCATGTTTGCATTTCTTTAAGTTGTAATGATTGCATATTTGCATGATTGCATCCATTATTCTTGTAATTGTACTATTTAGATACACAGTTGTTCAAATTAAATATGTATATTCATGATAAATATATATGCATATACATATAATAATTAATAAATAAAAAAATCCAAAAACGCATATACTTCCGCATATACTCCCGCATACCGCATATACTCTACAAGGTGACCTCTCCGAACGCATACCGGCATACCGCTTTTTAAAACCATGGTGATAATGATGATGAAGAGAATGCAGATGAAGATTGCATCCCATAAGTCATGACTCATAATGATGGATATGTCATACAGTGATATACATTATGTTACCATTTTGAGTTTTGTATTATGAAGTATGTGTGTCGTTCACTTGTTAGTTGTTAGTTCGTTGCTTTGCTGATTTTGTTTGGAATTGTATGATCAACTAGTACTTGACTACTTGTTATGAGTTGTGACCATGGTTACTAGAACGAAACAAACCGGCTGGTTGAACCGGGAACCGATCACTCTACCGGTTCGGTCCCCTCCCAAAGCCGAAAATGTATTGTTGCTACTATTTTTCATTAATTAATTTTGAATACTATACAAATGTGGGTATATGTATGTCCATCAATAGAATATTATCGAGTTATTATGAGAAGTTGTGCTATTATTCATGTTTCATAACTTCTGCAGGGATATTTTAATGAGTATCAAAGACATTTATATATATTAAACTATTAGTGACGCCAATGCTGACATCACTGGTTGAACCGGTCAGACCGCTGGTTGAACCAGTGAACCGATAACCAGAGGCCTCACCGGTTCAGTTCTGACAACCTTGGTTGTGACTTTTGTGAGCATGCCATGAGCTATTTACTTCATCTTAAAGCTCAAAGTTTGATTGAAAGAGTATGGACAATTTAGGTTTGCTTGATTTATTGGTTAGTGTATATTGCTCTTTTAAATGCTTTTGTATTTTGATAGTTTGATATAGGATAGGAATAGATTGTTTAGTCAAGTAGTCAATTACATTATTGCAAGCAAGCCTGCTATGATTTATTTTTCATTTGTATATTTTCCATGATTTGGAAATCCGTTTAGGTTAAATCATTTATGATGTCATGATGATGTCACTGGTTGAATAGGTCCGACCACCGGTTGAACCAGTGAACCGAGAATCGGAGGGCTCACCAGTTTGGTTATGAAAACTATGCTTTCAACATTGAATTAGGTGGAATGGTTGGCTTTTATCACTCGTACCAAGCATAGACCATGCACAGGCGTCCAATATATGATATTGTCGCAAATGAGTGTATTTATGTTTGTAGTGCCATTTTCAATGAGTGTATTTACTAATCTTGGCGTTGAAGTTGCATTTATCAACATTTTAATAGAAGGTTCTATGAAATTGCAAATTGTGCGAAGTTGAATTGGCAACAAAATCGGACTAAAATTCTATGCTTTAGCACTCGCCCACGTTAGGATAGTACATTCCTATCCTAATAGGCTACCACCTTTCAAACCTGTCAAATCCTCACTGCTTGTCAAGGAGTAGAAGTACCCTAGCTTGGATCAAGACTACAACTAGAATGTTACACTACTAAAGAAATACAGAATTATCCTTACTCTTAGCTATAGAATCTTGAGTTCAAAGTATTGACTAATACATTATTTTTTTGTGAAGTAACAATGAAAATTGCATTTTTTGAAAGCCAAATGTTTAGTTAATTATAACTTCAACACATCACAAGTAGATGTGACAGACTATAATACACTTTACTCAAAAGACTACAGGGTATGGTTGAAACTAAGCCAAAAGGTTTTGTTTCACAAGCGTACGAAAGTTTAATTGGAAGTGACTTATCAAAAAAGAATTGAGAAAAACTATTCTCAATCAAAACAAGCAATATGTTGCTTGACCTTACAAATCCAGTTGATCTACTAGATTCAGAGAACAAGGATGTTTTATCTTATAGACGCTACAAGGTCAATTTAGTATACATATGTGAGATGCAAAATAGCAGGATTTTAGAGGTTGTTTGGTTTGGGATCTCATTCGGACTAGGTGTTGTCTTTTTGTGCCACGTATGCGCTAATCCCGACTAACCCAGTCGGATCCAATCTTGTTTTGTTCGGCAAAAACTGGACTGACAGGGTCCATTTTGGATTCCGTAATCCTCTAATCCAGACCAAGTCAGTCCTGCTATCAACAGGATTTTGAGATCCCAATCCGGATTTGGCTCTGTCTTTTGTGTTATTTTGTTTTATATACCAGACTGAAAAACACAAGTTACGAGACCAGTGCAATTTAATGAGTGCCCGCAATGGGATTGGGTTGGCAAACAAAAATAGGATCGAATCCAGATAAACTTATCCGGATCTATCGACTAACCCAGTCCAGATTTCGTAATCTCGATCTCGAACCAAACAAGGGCTTAGAGCTCGTATACCAATTGTAAACCAGGAATGTGATTCCCAAGTTGAGACTTGAGATAGCATGTATTGCCAATTATACCACCATGTAGAACGCAAAAGCTTTAGAGGGTTCTTATTGGTTTTCAGCATTGGACCTCGAAGCATACAATAATGGGTTGTAAGAAGTATTGAAACTTGAGTTTCAAACCTTCTAGATCTTCATATAAATTCTGTCCTTATGGTCTGGTGAAAGAAGGTGAAAAAGAATTACACATGACTAAGAATCTAACTGGTTTTGTGTCTCACACTTTGATAGGGTAAATCAAGCTCCTCATTTAATTATTAGTGATTGGCTTTGTAGAAGTCCAGAACTTGATTACAAACATAGTCCTCGGTTTCCCAGGATACAAATAGGATCACAAAATTGCAGGGGCATGCATGGTAGTCGGGTCTAGGTCTAATACCACAAACTGGAGTGCACATAGTGGTTTGAGAAAATTATACACCATACTAGATTGTTGGTAAATTCATACTTAATCAAACCAGATTACAGCATTGTGGTTTGGTTGAGTTTGGTTTGGTCTGGTTTCAAACCAATACAATTTAGTTATCTACTTTGACTTGATCAAATGATTACTTTGACTTGATGTTGGTTTATTTGTGATTGTTGTATAATTTTTACTTAATTACTAGTTTTCTTATAGTGCTGTGTTGTTTACTGACTATTAGACAATATATAACATATAAGGCGGGGTTAGTAATGTTATTTATTAATAATATCAGTTTACTTATGTAAATATGTATATTAAAATACCATACATATTTGATTCTTATTAAATATCACTATATCAGTCAAGTCTGGTTTGAATGGTCAGATCGCTCCCTCAAACTGAGACCAGACTGTTATGATTTAGTCTGAAAGTTTAGAAACCTGAACAGACCAATATCCTCTCCAAACGAAACCAAACTGGTCTGTACGGTTTAGTGTGGTCTGACAGTTTGGTGTGGTCTGACGGTTTGGTCTTGTTATCTCCCACCCATAGAAAATTGAGTTTGTAACAAATCCATGGGAAAACCAGTTCCGCACTGAGGCTTCTCGATTATGTGATTCCCTATCCCAAGCAACGACATGGACGCCCTAAAAAAAATTATCATCAGTGTTTAGCCGCTGCTTTTCCTCATCATTGACCAACTGCCAACATGTGCAGCGATTATTTTCAACAAACTACAGCGACCGCGTTCCAGAAGTCTGTCACGAAGGTTTTTCTACTACTTCGGAATCAACCTTCACAGTGGATTGCGATCAGCTTTTTGTAAATTAATTCTCAACTTTGACTGATGTTAATTAAAGTTCTTAAAATTAAAATATAACGTTGATGTATCATTGAATCCTGGTGCCTGCAAAGAGATGACTTGTTGAATATACTGTTCAGAAAAGGAATTAAACATCAGTTTCATACTGGTCATTTTTTCTAGTTCTTGGCAATAACAAGAAAAGAATTATTGGTTTGGAATATCTGATTTGTAAGAACATATTTTCAGCATGTGTTATAGTGAATCATTACTATATATATAAATGGTAAGAAGAATGAGAAGACGTATAAGTCTTAACTACTATAGCTATCTAGCAAATTTGAGTGTTATTTTGCTTTGATTCGTTCCTCGTTGTTGTGTAGTCTACGACTTACTCTTTACTTCAAGATTGTGTTACACTAATGATAAACCATTCGTCCTAAACTCAAAAGTCCTGGTCAACCATACGAATTATATTCCAAAAAGTGAAGTTTCCTTGACAAATATGAGTTCGACGGAAGTTTCAGTTACACCAGACTAGTCAGACCCTACAAAATAAGCTTACAGATCACTTGGCTTCAGTTCTTTACGCTGTAAGATATATACCCAAACCAAACAGCAATGTAAAAATATTCACTTTGAAGAAGTCAATTTCCTAAACTTATTCCTCAAAAGTCAACTTAGAAATAATTACAACATTATAGTTTCCTCAACTTACAAGCTGAGAAATTTGTTTTAGGAAAAATCCGAATGAGATAAACATCATAAACTAAGTGTTAAAATTGAAATGAAACATACGCAAAAGTTTCAGACAGGGATGAATACAAAAATATAAAAATATAGCAAATATAGGTGCCTACCTGCTCAGGCCTGATACCACTACCTTCACGTGTGGTCTTTTCCAAGTAATCCCTTGCTATATGCATTTTCTCATCAGTAATATACCCTGCGAGGGCAATGACCTCCATTCTATCCAAAAGAGGATTTGGTATCGTCTCAATAACGTTGGCAGTGCAGACAAACAAAACCTATATTAATAGTGCAAATCAGAAGAGCGGATAGAGGTGTGGAAAGCAAATTAATTCGAGTCATTGGCAGTGGACGGAGTTTGAGGAAAAAATAAACCAAAATAAAATATATTTGAAATAAATCCAACAAAGTAGCCATACCAAAATAAAAATCCGGTGTTTTATTGAGTAAAATTCTAGAGAATCTTGTTAGTTAACATAAATTGCAGCTAAATTGCTAAGAGATTCCTCAGCTTTCTTTTATGCAATATCAGCTCAATAGTACTAAGTACTAACAAATCAGCAAAAATTCATATGGCTCAGGCTTACATATTCTTCATGATTTACATGTTACCAGTGCGGTTTTACTGTAAAGCACAGATGGCATCTCCATTTCCATCATTACCAGGAATTTCTCCAAAATGTATTGGAGAGGGCATAAGTTCTTCGCTGGGTTACTCAATTCCCACCACAACCAGTGAAATGAAAAATGGCCTGAGCGGCCGCTTAATTGGCCAAGCACTTCAGCCGCTTAAAAACACTTTCAGAGTCGATTAATCGGATTGAAAAATATCGCCCGCTTTTGGGCTGCTTTAGCCCGCTTTTTGCCCTTTTTTTTGAAATACTACAGTAAGTCTGTAACATTAAGTAAATCAAAGGGTCCAGCTATTATTGACAATAATAAATTAAACTTATATACATTAAATGTTCTATGATAAGCCATCTTTCTAGTTTAGAATGCATACTTTGCTCAAATGTACCACTTTAATGTATGACTAATTGATCATAGGTAAATTTAACAAAAATTTAGTAAGGTATGTGTGATAAGTCTTTTGTTTTTTTTTGATCGGGGAAATTTTTTTTATCACTCCTTGCCTAATTCTCACACACCGCAAACCCTAAACAAGCACCCACCAACCTACAAAACCCTTCCCCCTAACTTCGTCCTTGTTGTACCAATCCGGACGGCACTCTCGCTTTTGCTTCGTTTCCCTTACCATGTTTCCCCCTTTTTGCACTGATGCGCACAGCCTAGCTGCGTGCGGGCTATGCAAGTGGGAGACGGTTGGAGGGTCATTAGATTCTCTGGACGGTCAACACAATGACCCGATCCCGGCGGTCGTCATTTTTCTTCACTTCTTTTCTGGTAACCTTTCCCCTCTACACAATTTTACCATTATTTGAGCAAATCATTGTAAAAATGATAACTCTGAATTCCTTCGTCCGAAATATATGATTCATTAGTCGCTTTTTATTAGAAAAATCCATTAAATCCTTTAAAAATGGTTTCAAATCCTAATTCTACATGTTTTTCCTCTGATGTCCATAAAACTCAATGATGGGATTAGATCTTAACTTTGTTGACTTTTTCACTCTTAATCTCAAAAATACGATTCATGTACCCTAATTTTATGATACTTTGTAAGGGTGTCAAATCTTATGGTTTCCACTCTAAAAAATTTGACCACCTCGATCTTGACCCTTGGACTTCTCCTTTTATGATGATTTGGAGATTAAGTGCACATTATGGATTAGGTGTGGATCATCCTTCCACGTTGATAATGATGATGTTAGAACATAAGGTTGGTCTCGAAAACTCGATCTTAGTTATTGAGTAGTACCCCACCTAAGAACAATAATGAGAAATAAGAAACCCTAATTTGGTCCTTGTAACCCTACACATTGATGACCAGAATATTAATGCTTGTATACCCGTCTTGTTCTAGGATTTGACTATGATCTACTTTTGACTCCCAGTAATCTTATGACTCTAAACTCAGGTGAATGTACGCTTATTATCCTCTTGACTTACATATGGCAGTGATTGCTGGTATGATATGACTTAATCCCCTCTTCGTGGCATATAATACTATTTGTTTGAAATAAGTGACTTCCTATGATACAAATATTCTAGTTTTCCAACTATAAGTATATTTTGGAAACCTTGAACATACAATTAACTAGAATTCCATTATACATTGACATCTAACATACCACCATTCGGTGTAGCCAGGGTTTAGTGCATGAGTACAAACAAGCCCCCACTTTTGGGTGTTGAAAGGGCTTAACGTACACTAACATAAAAATCCACACCTATGGGTGTTGTGAATGGATCTAATGTTGAGGTCAGTGTTTTAAAAAGCGTTTGAGGCGCCCGCCTGAGCGGAATACATGCCCAGCCGCCTAGTTAAGTCTTTGAGCGGGTTGGCAGGCGGCAGGCCATTAAGCGCCCACCTAAGACCCGCTTGGCCCGCCTATGTGTCCGCTTGAAACCCTGCTTCGGGCGCCCGCTTATGGCCGCCTATTTTTTGGGCGCTATATTTAGCCTATCTGCTGTAACATAATACAAAAATATAAGTTTATAGTAGTATAATAAGTTAGTATTAATATGTAACATTACTGTATAATACATTCTATACTATAATATATTGATATATACACTATGTATCCAGTTATCGGTTGCATAATATATTTCTGTAACTTTCTACCTTATATGTAATAATACATTAATACACATTATATTCTACTGTTTATATTAATACATTCTATATATTCTATAGTTTACTGCATAATGTAAACTAATACATTATATATTTTGTACTGTTTGCTGCCTTATAAATAATAATACATTAGTACATTATATAGACATGGTGTATTCTATTGTTTACTGAATATTAATATGGTCTATATATTCTATTATTTACTGCATAATATAAATTAGCACATTACGTATATTCTACTGTTTGCTGCATATTAGTATATAATGTTGTAATTCTATAAATTTACTACAGTAAGAGTAAGAGGAGACTAAAAAGTGTATTTCTTATGTCTTAAACTTGTGTAAGTGAACAGTATTTGCTTATTCATTATTTTTTAGTTGTGGTATCAACTATATAGGTGTTTTATTTTTATGTGTAGGATGTTTAAATAAGTTTTTTTTTAAATGTGTTTATTACATACTAATACGTATAATTTCTACAAAATTACCTAAAAATTTCCGGGCCCGCTTTTTCAAAAAGCGTCCGCCTGGCGCTCAAGCGGCCACAAGGTGCTGTCTGCACGCCTCCCGCTTCCCACTTTATAAAACATTGGTTGAGGTAAATAGACCCTCACCTTTCGGTGTAGTCAAGGTTCAATACATATATCCTCAAACCTAGGCAGCAGAGGCAATTGACGTATAATGAAAAAATGAGATAAAATGCATGTTGTTTTCTTGAAAGAATTTAATTGAGTTAAAGTTTTATTTTTTGTTTATTTTATAAATACTACGAGCCTATTTTATTATACAATTTCATTTGTTTCGTTGACAGCATACATGTGCTTTTGCACTGACCACATGTGACGAATTGACCTATTAGGCAAACAAGAAAGAAATGATTAAGACCTGCTTACACACTCGACTAATCTGATGACAAGGTCAAGTTCACAAAATCATGAATAAGGTTGTTTCATTCTTCGAATCTTTTCTTATGTTTCCAAAATTTTATTTCATTTTCATGTGTGTTATGTGTGCGATTGTGGGCCGCTCAAAAACGGGTGCTTCAATCCCTCTACCATTGTCAAGGCAGTGGCATTGGGATTGGGGTTAAGAAAAGTTCCATAACAGTTGGCATCAGAGCAACACTAACAACCTCTACAAGATTATTACTTAAAAATTGCAGATCTAGTGTAAATCTAGGAAACCCTAAAGGTTGACAATGGTGAAAACTAAGGTGTATAGGCTCGAAATTCTGACTAAGACTCTCCCCTCCTATCCGTCTCAGAACGCTGGTTGAGATTCCCCACTCTACTTGGCCTTAGTTGATCCAGAACTAGACCTAAAGATTCTCCTTCGAAACCCTAGAGAGTCTTCCATCAACTCATATTTTCTCTTAAGGATTACCCTGAAACCACCCATTAGTTTAAATTAGGGTGACTCCTCATCTTAACATGATCTATACATTTTTTATTTTGGGTAGCATGGAAAAAAACTAAATTTCAAATAAACTTGAACAAGTTGACCAAGACGATCTAACTTTTGACTTGAACTGTTTGAAGGCACTCTTTGAACAATGAAACATTCCTATACTCGAAGTAAACTCAAAATCTTAAGTATGATGGTTTCTTCCAAGTAAAGGAAATGTAGAAAATTTCATGCAGTTGAATGGTCCTTATTGATTACAATACCTTTCCACTAAAATCGATTTTCAAAATTGAGAGATATTAGACATGGATAATATCTTAGGATGGATAGTTGTCGAAGAGCAAAAAATTGATGTGTTTGTTCCCCATGTACCCCTCAATTCATTTTTGAGAAGGACAGAAATCAAGATATTTGGACATTATTAGGAAGTATATCACTTTGATAATTTAGAAATAGGAAAAGTTATAGCTACTTGCAATTTCATCTCTTTGATTCAAAACCTAGATATTGAAACCTTGCCTCGATGATAATCTTGAGGATGGTAATGTTAAATATAAGTGCAGGGTGAAATAACAAAAAATGACCTAGGTCTGGATCGTTCATCCACCTTGAATATACTTGAGAAAACGATGTTGAAATCTCAAGATATTGCTAAATTATTGTTGATACGCGATTACAGCCTAGGGTCTGACTAGGAATTAAAACCCCAGCCTTGAATGGATGGATCCCTAATACTTGATATCCAAATACTGACCCTTGAATCACAACTTTACTTGATCAGGACTCAATTTGATCCATGACGTTTAATCATGACTCTCAATCACGTTCCTGACTAGATATTGATGTCTTGAAATTGAAATTTATATTAGAAAATCGATGAACATTTTTTGACCTCTAGTTGATCAATACAAGTTTATGAGTGACTTTTGACTGCATCATGATTACAATTTTGAGTATGAAAGAGAATATGAAATGGAGTAGATAGTCCCAGTTGTTTTAAGGATGATTTTGAATTTTAAAGACAAAAATCCTCTTAAAGGAAGTAGGTGTGACAATGTATATTTTGGCACAATTATGATCGAATTATTCTTTTATCCTCAATTATTGAGTTCTCGCACTCCTAATAATTTCGGTGATCGATGACTATGTGATGATGTCCAAAGTTAAAAATCTACTTTCCGAAACATTTTATATGCATATTTCTATATGAAACCCTAGTTTGCAAACACTCTCCAATACTTTGATTAATTTCATGATCATCTTGTTTTCACAGTAGTTTGGCTCCTTAAGATCGAGCTTTGGTCCAAATTTGAAACCAATCTGAGTTTTCTACATTTTAATATGAATTTTGTAAAATTTCATACGCTATAGACTCCAAAAGTTCCCTTTCCTTTGCTTACTAGGCCCAGTCCATTTGTTTATTTGGGCACACGCTACAGAGCGAGTGAACCGGGGAAAGTTCCCCTTGAACCACGATTGTGGGCTCTGGAACAGGAGCATTGCCACCACCCCGGCCATGATCCCAACGGGCCCCGAGGTCGTCTCCTACCTCGAGTAGGAGACAGGCGGGCGGGCAACCACCGGGCCAAACCCTAAAGCCTCGACTCATTCGGTTCTACCCTCTCATGCATCGACTTTTCTCTTGTTCTCTCCCTGTTGCCTTCCCGAAACTTCTGGTCTCTTCTATTGCTTGAATCTGAGCCTTGCGCTCCAAGAAAACTTGTGGCCACCCCTTGCCTAATTCTTGCACCCCGCAAACCCTAAACCAGTCCCCATCAGGCTATAAAACCCTTCCCCCTAACTTCTCCCTTGGTCTACCAAGTCAGCTGACACTCTCGCTTTCCCTCTCGTATCCCCTACCACATTTCCATCTTTTTATTGTCGTCGCGGCTTAGCCTGGCCGTGCGCAAGCTAGGCAAGTGAGAGAGACAGTCGGAGGTCGTTAGATCCTCTGGACAGTCAACACATTGACCCGATCCCACAACCGTCATTTTTCTTCCCTTCTTTAATGCTAATTTTCCCACTATACTCAATTCTCCCATTATTTAACCAAATCTTCTAAAAATGATAACTCTCAATTCTTTTGCCAAAAAAATATAATCTTTTTATCAGATAAATCCAATGAATCTTTCAAAAATGGTTTCAAACCTTGATTTTACATTATTTTCCTTGGGTATCCATAAAGCTCAATCTTTTGAATATCAAAATTGTCTAATTGACTCATTGTTAATGATTAAACTCTAAAACCCTAAATATTTGACTCTGATGATTATCTTTGAGACTCGAAAATCATTACTCGACTATGATGGGATTAGATCTTAACTTTGTTAACTTTTTCACTCTTAGGGTGCATTTGTTACATGGTGAATCATGGGGAGGGGAATCATGGTGAAATAAAAAATGTTGTTTGTTTGCCATGGTGATAGGGAATCATAGTGAATCCATGGTGAAATTTGGTCTATTTTTGTCCCCATGGATAAGCATGGTGAATCATGGTGAATCGTGGTGAAAGAAATTTCCTTCAAGACTCCACTACTTATTTAGACCATTGTATTGAAAAAACGTGTTGAGCGGCCACTTAGTCAGGACCTCTAGCCGCTTAAATTTGTTGTTGAGCGCCCGCTTAGCATTTCTACAAATATCAGCCGCATTTTGGCCGCTTAGCCCGCTTTTCCCCCGTTGTTTCCAGCATTTTCCCCGCTTTTGGTCCAAGACTCCAAGTATTATTGGCTATAAAATATTAAACTTATATACGTTAAATAATCTATGATAAGTCGTTATTCTAATTGAATGCCATACTTTGTATGAAAGTTGTGATAATAGGGTATTGTTGTAATGCATACATGTAAATTACATGTAATTATTGTCTACTTTGGAATGCATACTTTAATTAAATGTACTGCTCTAATGTATGACTAATTAATGATATGCACATATAACAATAACTTAGTAAGATATCCATGATAAGTCTATTGTTTACTGTTTAGCTATGTAAACATGTGATGCAATTTTTTTGTTGTATCTTGTATGTAGGGTATTTTATCCATGTCAAGTCTATTGTTTACTCTATTATAGCTATAATCATTGTTTTGTAGTTGTCTTATAGACTATTTGAGTGTTTTATATTGTTGAGTAGAGTGTTTAGATATATACAAAAGTTCCAAATAGTATATAGTATTTATATATATGTGTGTGTAATTTTGTATAAAATATATAGGAAACTAAAACCCGTTTTTTCAAAAATCGCCCGCTTACCGTTTAACCAGTAACAAGGTGATGTCAACACGATTACCGCTTAACATTTTTTTAAACATCGATTTAGACATATATGCAAAAAAAATGTTCTAATAAATATAATTCTTACTTGTGTAGGGTGTTTTTTATAAAAATAATTTCCCTCCCCATCCCTATAACCATGTAACAAACAACATTTTTTAAGTTTTTCTCCATCACCATCCATATCACCATGCACATGTTTCCAAACAACACATTTTAACAATTTTCCCATCAACATCACCATTCCCATCCCATCACCATCAATTTTGTCACCACGTACCAAACACAACCTTAATCTCAAGAATATAATTCATGTACCCAAAAATTATGATGGATCGTAATGGTGGCTGCTAACCCTAGTTTTGTGATACTTTGTACGTAAGGGTATCAAATCTTATGATTTTGTCTTTCTAAAAACTGTGACCACCTTGATCTTAACCTTTGGACTTCTCCTTTGATGATAATTTGGAAATTAATTGCACATTATGGATTAGGTGTGGATCATCCTTCAAATTTGATAATGATGATGTTGGAACATGAGGTTGGTCTTGAAAACTCGATCTTGGTTATTGAGGGAGTACCTAATGCAACCCATGTTGCAACTAAAAACTCAATTCATAATTCAACTTTGTTGGACAATGCTCCTAGGCATGGGCTTATATAGATAACACGAGGGAAGCCCTAATTGGCTTATTTCCACTCAAGACCAAACTAAAACAAGAAATAAAAAACTAATTAATTAAGAACTTACAAGTCCCTAAAATTACATTTAGATCCTAAAACTGAAACAATTGCACAATAAACCTTAAAACATGAAAACATAATAAGCTGACTAGTTATCCTAATATGTTATGTGGAACTCGGATCTAGATGTGTGAATTGTCCTACATCAGTACCACAGTTAAGAACGATAATGAGACTTAAGAAACCCAAATCTACTCATACTGACCCTACATATTGATGACTAGAATATTAATTCTTGTATACCCATTTTATGCTAGGATTTGACTCTGATCTACTTTTGACTCCCAAAGATTTCTTATTACTCTAAATTGTGGTGAAGGTACACTTATTATCCTCTTTGACTTACATATGTTAGTGCTTGCTTGTATGATATGATTTAATCCCTCTTCTTAACATATAATACTATTTGTTGAAATAAGTGACTTCGAATGACACAAATGTTCCATTTTTCCAACTATAAGTACATATCGAAAACCTTGAACATAAAATAAACTAGAAATCCATTATACATTCACATCTAGCTTGACAAGCAAAAAGACCCTCGATATTTGGATTAGCTAGGGTTTAATGCATGAGTACAAACAAGCCCTCACATTTGGGTGTTGAAAGGGCCTAATGTACACTAACACAAAAAGATCCACACCTACCGGTGTAGTAAATGGATCTAATGTGGAGGTAAAAAGACCCTCGCCTTTGGGTGTAGATAGGGTTCAATGCCTATATCCTCGAACCTAGGTAGTACAGGACAATATGGTCATAACAACATATAATGAAAAAGCGAGATAAAATGCATGGTGTTTTCTTGAAAGAATTCAATTGAGTTAAAGTTTTATTCTTCATTTATTTTATAAATGTCAGGATCCTATTTTACTATACTATATCATTTGTTTCACTGACAACATACATGTACTTTTACACTGACTACATGTCGTAAATTTTCCCTAAGGCAAACAGGATGATTCATAAAGAAATGACTAAGATCTGTTTCCACACTAGACTACTCTGATGACAAGGACAAGTTCACAAAGTCGTCCATATGGTTAATTAGTTCTTATTGATCTTTTATGCTTCTGAAATTTTATTTTCTAAAATATGAGACTAATTGTCTTATTATTGAGATAATCAAAACAGAGTACAGTGGTTCTCTTTTATAAGACAAGAGAAAGACACATGGTTAAGAAATAACCAATATGGGATAAAACAAGACAAGGAAAAGAGAAAAACGACTAAGTAAAAAACACAGGAAAGTCTATATACTAATACTCCCCCTCAAGCTGGAGCATAGATGTCAATCATGCCCAGCTTGGATGTCATATCAGTGAAGCGCTTCTTAGGAAGAATCTTTGTGAAGATATCAGCAATCTGCTCATCAGTATGAATGTAAGGGGTAGAGATCTGACCAGATAGAACCGCCTCACGAACAAAGTGACAGTCCACTTCAATATGCTTCGTGCGCTCATGGAAGGTAGGGTTGCTAGCAATGAAAGTGGCTGTTTTATTGTCACAATACATAGGAATAGCAGATGAATCAGAAAAACCAAAGTCCTTTAGCAGGCTCCGAATCCAGAATAGCTCACAAGTAGTATGTGCCATGGCACGATACTCAGCTTCAGCACTAGAGCGAGCAACTACAGACTGCTTCTTGCTTCGCCAAGTCACAAGGTTACCTCCCACAAATGTACAGTAGCCAGAAGTAGACCGACGGTCAACCTTGCTGCCAGCATAATCAGAATCAGAATAGCCAAGGAGTTTGCAATGCCCATTTTTTTTGTAAAGTAGACCTTTTCCAGGAGAACTTTTCAAATACTTCAGAATATGACAGACAGCATCCCAATGGCATTGTCGAGGCTTATCCAGGTAGCGACTAACCAATCCAACTGCAGCAGTGATATCAGCTCGAGTAACAGTAAGATATATGAGTTTCCCAACCATACGTCGATACTGCTGATTGTCAGGGTAAGCAGGAGACTCCTCATCATCCCAGTTGATGTTGGGATCCATAGGTGTCCTAGCAGGTTTCGCACCCAAAAAACCAGATTCAGATAAGAGATCCAGGACATACTTCCGTTGAGATAAGCAGAGACCAGAAGAAGACCGGGACACTTCTATCCCAAGAAAATACCGAAGTGAGCCAAGGTCCTTGGTAATAAAGTGTTTCTCCAGATAGCGCTTTGTAGACTGAATACCAACAGAATCGCTGCCAGAGAGAATAATATCATCAACATAGACAATAAGAATAACAATTCCCGCAGAAGTATTTTTCACAAAAACAGAGTGATCAGATTGGGAACGTCTGAAGGAAAATTGTTGAAGAATATTGCTGAGCTTGTCAAACCACGCTCTAGGGCTCTGTTTCAAGCCATAGATAGCCTTTTTTAGCCTGCAGACTTTGGAAGCCTCCCCCTGACACACAAAACCGGGAGGTTGTGACATGTATACCTCTTCATGAAGATCACCATACAGGAAAGCATTCTTGACATCAAGTTGGTACAGAGGCCAGTCAGAATTAATAGCAACAGAAATCAGAATCCGGACAGAGTTCAGGCGCGCTACTGGAGAGAAAGTTTCAAAGTAGTCAACTCCATAGGTCTGGGTATACCCCTTTGCCACAAGTCGCGCCTTAAGTCGTTCGACAGTACCGTCGGGATGGTATTTGACAGTGAACACCCATCGGCATCCAACTGGAGAGCAATCAGCAGGTGGCTCAACTAGGGTCCAGGTATGACGATCAGTAAGAGCCTTCATCTCTTCTTCCATAGCCTGACGCCACGCAGGATGGCTAAGAGCCTGAGCAGCATTCTTAGGTACAGATATCGCAGACAGAGCCGCAGTGAAGTTAGCAAAATTAGCACTCAAATTATCAGTAGAGCAGAAATTTCCAATCGGATGCATAGTGCAGGTACGGGTCCCTTTCCTCAGACTAATAGGAATATCAAGATCAGAAAATACCTGCGAGGATGGTTGATCTGGCACCGAGGAAGAGGACGATGGAGGGGCCATGGAGGGAGCTGTCGGCTTCGGTCTTCTTTGATAAACTTTCAGAGGCGGCTTTTCAATCAGATCCTCAGAAATAGCAGGTACATCGTCCATCACAGGCAAAGGTGTATCAGCAAGTAAATCGGAAGTGAGCGCAGAACCACCCGTGGAGTAGAAAGGCATATGCTCAAAAAACACCACATCCGCAGAGACAAACCACTTTCTAGAAACAGGATCATAGCACCTATATCCTTTCTGAGTGCGAGAATATCCCAGAAAAATACACTTAGTAGCTCTAGGATCCAATTTAGTAAGGCCAGGCCGAAGATTTTTAACAAAACAGGTGCTCCCAAAAATGCGAGGCGGGACAGAGAAAAGAGATGCATCGGGAAACAGAATCTGAAAAGGAATCTGATTGCCGAGCACAGAAGAAGGCATGCGGTTAATTAGGTAGCAAGCAGTGGCTATCGCCTCGGGCCAAAAAGCTTGGGGAACATGATAGTGAAAGAGAAGGGTACGAGCAACCTCAAGAAGATGACGATTTTTGCGCTCAGCAACACCGTTTTGTTGTGGGGTATAAGCACAAGAGGTTTGATGGATTGTGCCCTGGCGACGACAGAAAGAGCTAACAGATGTTTGCATGAATTCCAAAGCATTATCAGTACGAAGAATTTTGATAGGCTTAGCAAATTGAGTGCGTATCTCAGTAAAAAAGTCAGTAATTTTTTCAAGGATAGTGGATCTATCTTTAAGTAAAAACAGCCAGGTAGTTCTAGAAAAATCATCAATGAAGCTCAGAAAATATCTAAAACCGGAAGTACTAGTGACAGAGCAAGGACCCCAAACATCAGCATGTATAATATCAAAAGGTGCTGTAGAGCTGATACAAAATTTTTTTGAAAAAGTAGCACGAGTTTGCTTGCCCAGCTGACAAGTTTCGCAATGAAAATCAGAACTAACTATATCTGGTAACACGACTTTTAATTTGCCAATAGAAGGGTGTCCCAATCTGTAGTGCCACTGGATGTCAGTCACCGAAGATGTCAGATATGCAGCTGTCTTTGGCTCGTCCAGGTAGTAGAGTCCATCCGGTCCCTCATGGCCCGAACCAATCGTCATCCTCGTGCGCAGATCCTGAAATAAAACACCATCCGGATCAAATGTAATTGAGCAACGAAGGCTCTTCACAGTTTTACTTACAGACAGAAGATTAATAGGAAACTTCGGAACATAAAGTGTAGAGCGCAGAGGCAGACGACCAGTAGGACAAATATCACCAATGCCAGTAACAGGGGATTTAGAACCATCAGCTAAGGTAACAGGAGGTATAAAAGAAGTCTGCTGCAGTTTAGAAAATAAAGCAGGATTGCCAGATATATGAGAAGTCGCACCAGAGACAATAACCCAGGAATTTTTACCAGCCGTAGTCAGAAGAGCAGCACTGCCAGGATTTGAAGCCTCAGTAGAAGACGCCAGACGAGCCTGTAGGAGTTTTTCAAACTCGGAGCGGATCCAGTCGGCCGTCGGCGGAGCAGGTTCATCAGTTGTCACTTTGTTGGCCCACTCAGGTTTGCCATATTTGATCCAGCACTTGTCTTCATTATGGTTGGTACGTTTGCAGTGAGTGCAATAGCGGGACTCATCTTGATCGGATCCAGTTCCACGACCAGGAGCAGAAAACCGTCCTCCGCGACCACGACCTCTACCACGGCCACGACCACGGAAGGAATCACCAGAGCGGACAGCAAGAGCAGCACCGTCACAGGTTGAGACACAGAGGGTAGACGCTGAACCCGTTTGAGAACATCACGGAGAGTAGGCAAAGGGTCGCTGGAGAGAATCTGGTCCACAACACCAGCGAAGGACGCAGGTAGGCCGGCGAGGAATTGAACTAACATAAGTTCATTCCGTTGTCGGTGCACTTCTTCAATATCAGCAGTCAGAGGGTGATATACCCGGAACTCATCCCAGAGAGCACAGCAGGAGTTGTAGTAGTCCTCCACGGAGTCGGTGGCCGAATACTCCTGTTTGGCAAGCTGTTTGAATATCTCGAAGACCTTCTTCGGATTCTGCTGGTGAGAGTAAACATGGGAAAGCTGATCCCACATTTCTTTGGCAGTCTGAAGTCGAAGCAAGGACTGGCTGATTTTTGCTTCAACACTATTCACCATCCAGGTCATGACCCCATAGTCCTCTTTGGACCATAGATCATAGGCTTGCTTGGTTTTCTCATCAGCGTCCGCAGCAGGAAGATCAGGGCCCTTGGTAGTCAGGTGAGAGTAGCGTCCTTGGGATTTGACATATAACTCGAAGGAGGCAGCCCATAGATGATAGTTGGAGTGATCCAACTTCACCGTAGTAACACAGAGAGTGCGCAGCGGGAGATCGGAAGTCGCCATCGCAGCAGTAGCAGAAGAAGAGAAGCAGCACGGGCACAGATCCAGACAGAAGTCAGCAGCAATAGTAGACAGCAGTAGAAGTCCAACACATGGACTAGTAGCAGTAGATAGGAGATCCGAGCATGGACCTCAGAAAACCCTTATAGGGCAGGAAGAAGGAAACAGAACCTACGCCAGCATGGAGAAGAGATCACTCCACCATGAGGCGTAGGCAGTCAGAGCCGGAAACTGGTTTTTACGCCTTCAACGTGCCAGACTGGAAAGTGACCGGGCTGTACGTAAGCTTGTCGGAAAGGAAACGGAGACCGAAGAGAGAACTTGTGGTTGTCTAAGCCACAAGGAAATATGTGCTTAGGGTACGGAGGTTAGAGGGGAGGGAAAAGGTGGTGGAGTGTGGCGGTGGTGGCTGTTTGCAGCAGGGCCGGCCGGCGGCAGGACAGGGGGGGGGGGGGGGTCAGCGGCGGGTGGAGAAGGTGGGGGGGGGGGGCAGGCGGCGGGTGGAGAAGGGAGAGGGGGGTGGCGGGGTGGGCGGAGAAGGAGGAGGGGGTGGCTGGGGAGGGCGGAGAGGGGAGAGGAAGAGGCGGCAGCAGCAGCCGGTGGAGGAGGTGGCCGGCGGCGTGAAGCAGGTGGGTGGCGGCTGGGGTAGGTGGGTGGCGGCTGGGTTAGGGTTAGGGAAAAAAGGCTAGGGTGGATCGGGTGGCTCTGATACCATCTAGAATATGAGACTAATTGTCTTATTATTGAGATAATCAAAACAGAGTACAGTGGTTCTCTTTTATAAGACAAGAGAAAGACACATGGTTAAGAAATAACCAATATGGGATAAAACAAGACAAGGAAAAGAGAAAAACGACTAAGTAAAAAACACAGGAAAGTCTATATACTAATATATTTAATTTAGATGTATATTGTGTTTGCGGTTGTGGGCCATTTAGAGATGGGTGCTTCAATCCCTCTACCACTGTCAAGGTCGTGGGACTGGGATTGGGATTGGGATTACAACAGTTCCGTGACACCCACACATATGTAAACGTATTTTAAGTAATGATATTTTGAGCTATAGGGAAAAAGATCATTTGATAACTAATCTAATGGGCTTGTAGAGTTGTAGTGCATATTCTCTCCTCCTCAATCCATAGTGTATGTATATTATGTATATAAAGAAGTAGTCGGTTCCTCCTTGGCATGAAGAGGGGTCTCTACTTTCCAATCCCCTTCTTTCCCTAGCTCCATTCTTTTCAAAAAATTATACATATATCATATATGTATTATGTATGAGTATCTCTACACTTAGTAACTATTAATTATGTATGCCTATAGTAGTAATACTAGTGATGTATTATAGTACTACACTTTATTAACTAATATACTAAATATTAGTACATATTTACAGTAGTACAATAGTATTATATTGGTATACTTAGTATTATACAGTAACAGTGGTATAGTATATCAAACTATTAATACTTCATATTTAAGCAGTATTCATATACAATTGCTATGTTGTTATTCATATTCTTCTCATTATTATATTGTTGTTGTTGTTATTATTATTATTGTAACTATTATTATATAATCGTAGATAAGTCAAGGAACGAGGTATCTGATTTCAATGCCGGTCGGCGGTTGTGGAAATGGAAATTTATAGAAATTTTGAATAAATGCAACCATGCCAGCTTCGATGCCAAAATAAACAAATTAAACCATGAAATTTTGCAGGTGTAATCTCTACACCAAAATACATCTATTTATGCAATCAAATTTTATATGGGGGTACGTGTCCATGTGGGAGGTAAGTACAAAGTCATGCTTCATAGGGATTTCGATGACAAAATGTAGAAATTAAGTTATGTAATTTTGCAAGCATGAGCTATATGCATGCATGTACTTAATGTGCTATAAATATAATGTATATATAGGATATGTAGGGCATTTCCCCACGTATTTTACTTGGGTTGGTAGTTTGTTGTTAATATTGACTCAATAGTCAACCATTTCATTGGCTCTAGGAACAATAGTGCAATGTTCTGAGCAAACTCATTATTTTTTGGTGTGGTTTAACTTCCTAGCACGCTCATTGTCTAATAAACCGCTACGTGAATACATGTCATCCACACCGAAGAAAATTAAAAACAACATAAAGCATGCATTGTAATAGTATAAAATGCATTGAATAACAAATATTAGGGAATCCAATGCAATTATGAGCATTAAATTGTGAAATCACCCCCAATCCCCATGTTCTCCTCTTCAAACAGCAATAATAACACCAAGGATTGCAATATCACAATTTCCAGCAAAAATTTTGAGTTATGCACAAAAAAAACTCAAAATCCATCAAAATCGTTGAAATTTCCAACAAAATTTTTATAAATGAAATCTTGGTTGCAGAACCCATAGAAATCGACATGGTCATATGTTTCAATAGCAGATGCCACCGAAATCAAAATGTTTGGTGAAATTTCTCCAATCTTGTCGAAACTTCATTCCTTGATATAAGGCATACATGATGCATAGATAATACTACTATTATTGCACAAAAATACAGTAGTTATAAGACCACAATATAACTATTATTAAATAGTTATATATAGTAGTAATATTAGACACCAGCTCGCAATAGTAGTATGAGATTACAATTACGTAGATAGCTATTATATGACTAAAAATAATACATCTATACAAGAACCAAAGTAATGAATCATATTGTATATGAGTATATTATTATATATAGTGTTATACTACATAGGGTAAGTATGCAAGTATACATGTACAACAGATACAAGTATGAATTACATAATACAGTGATCCAGGTTCAAACCTTAGTCAAAAACTGCGAGCACCCACAGACCACGGCAGACTCGTTTAAGACTTAAGTCGGATTTTGGTCATGAAATTCGCCATCCGCTTAAAATCACACAAAACTATATATCCATCCATTTAGTTAGTGGGTTCGTGAGTGACTCACAGGCGCACAAGGCTGACCCAATTAACTAAAGTTAATATGTAAATATACATATAATACATGTGTACCTATTAAGATAAGTTGTCAATTAGCACGAGTTAATATTTTGCAAATAAGTGTGTCAATTGTAATTTTTTATTCTCTTATTGTGTAGAAGTAGACAACCACAAGCGTTTGTAATATATGAAAACAAGTCAGCAATATTTTTCAATCTTTCGATTCCATGTAAAAACAAGTCAGCAACTAATCCATTCTGCTTGACATCAAACACAATAGTTGGTAGCTTTCTTTGTACTTAAAAAGATAAAGAGATGTGTTATTTCTGTGTTTTACTCTGCTTGTGTTTTATCCCATATTGCTCAGTTTTACATGTTATATATTCTCGCCCTATAAAAGAGAATGCATTGTAAACTCTGACTCACATAATACAATTCTTCTCATTATTCTATATGGTATCAAGAGTGGTTCCGTTCCCCTACAAGTTCCCACTCTAATCTCCCCATGCCCTAGCCCCTCCCCCTCAACACTAACCCCTCCCTCTCTACCCCCCACCGCCCCCTTCCCTTTCTTCCCTCCCCGCCTAGCCACTCTGTCTCTCCTCCTTCACCGCCCAACCCACCCGCTCCTCTCTCCCTCCACCACCCCAACAGCCCCCCACCACCCCCCACCAACGCCACCCCCCTTCCCCGCAGATGTTGTGGCTCCTAGCAAAGTTGTTGTCGCCAAACCATCACCTCCACACCACCCTTCCACCTCCTTTCTCCTATTCACCAACCCACCTACCTACCCTACCACCATTCCTAACATCTAGCCACACCTCCCTTGCTCGATATCCTTCTCCACTTCTCCTTACGTCTCCGGGCAATTTTTTCAACATAGCACATTGAGAGGCTACAAGATCTTCAGGTGTTGCTGCCTAGGCCTCATGGTGGAGTATCGAATCTCTCCATAACGGTGTAGGTTATTCTACCATCTTCTCGGCCCCATAGTGGGGTCTCTATGATCCGATGTGTCAGATCCACTACTGCCAACTGCTGCCCCATAGAGGGTTTCTTTGGATTTGTTGATCCCGGCCTTTTCTGATTCCTGCTTCTGAATCTGCAATCTGCTTTGCTTCTCTTCTTCTACTGCTACAGCCATGCTCGCCATGGCATCTATTGAGCCTCCACATACTTTGTGTGTCACCAAAGTGAAACTTGACGGCTCCAATTATCTCCTCTGGTCGGCTTCCTTCATCCTGTATGTCAAAGCGCAAGGCCGCTATTCTCATATCACCGTCGACCCTCTACCTGCACCTAATGCCACGACGGATGAAAAATCCAAGCAAGCTTCTGCACAGTGGAGCAAAGATGACTCAGGTGTTATGTCTTGGATAGTCAATAGCACTGAGCCACGGATCAGGCAGTCATTGCTCTGCCTTCATGATGCTAAGGCAATGTGGGGTCAATTGTCTCACGTCTATTCCCATCAGCAAAATCCAAAGAAAATCTTTGAGATAGTCAAAAGTCTGGCCAAAAAGGAATTTTCCTCTGACACCCCTATTGAAGATTACTATATCCAGTGCTCTACTTTCTCAGATGAATACGAGATTTTACACCCCTTGTCAACAGACATCAAGGAAGCCCAGAAAAACAGTGCAATGAACTACAAGTCGTCCAATTTCTTGTGGGTTTCCCGTCCTCCTTTTCTGGGCCGTCGAGCAAATTCTATCCAGTGACCCCCTGCCTACTCTTCCAGGACTTCCTTAAACGTGTTCAATGTTTACCATCTGTGACTTCTACCCCTGCGGTGGAACATCTTGCTCTTGTTGTTCGCACCACTGATTATAGTTCTGGCCATGGGCGTGGTCGTGGTCGTGGTGGTCGCCATCCTACTACCGCCCAGGAATGAAGTTTCGTCGGTATCAGCGGTATTTCGACCGAAATACCGATACTGATGGGTACCGACACAGAAACATGCGTGTGTACCGATAGGATCGCAAATACCGATAAAACTGACATGTATACCGCCAATACCGCCATGTTTCGATGGTTTCGGTGCAAAATGCACTACGAACTTCACTGTACCGACCGAAATCGGCGGTATATCGACAGGTATACCCTTTTTTGCGAGAATGATTGTTGTTACTTATTGGGAGGAGAAAGGAAGGTGCCTTTGGATGATTTTTGGCGATTGGAGCTAATACCAACCCAAATCAAGGTAATTCTAACTAATCTCTTTCATTTCTACAATTAGCAACCTCTCCATCTCTTTTTCCTACTTTTTTCTTCCATTTTCACCTAAAAATTTGTCTTTTACCGCCAAAGCCTAGTATTACTCCAAATTTTTATATGTTTACACGAACATACATACATCTATAAGGTATTATATAGATCTGCAATATTATCACTAAATCTACCTACTTACAACACTATTACTATTATCATACAATTTATCATAGCATATTACAATTGGTATTGATATAATTAGTTACTTATTTATGTTTAGTGGAAGATGTTATACTAAAGAGTAATGTGAATATAATACAAAGGAGTATTATACACATACAGTATTGTACATGAATGAGCAACACGGAACTTCATACAATTTGTCAATAATGATGTGTATGAGGAGCATGTGACTACATACCACCACCTTTATAGGATGCACATGTCATGGCTGCAATATCTCAGTAATATCAACTCATCACTGAATGGAGAACCCGCGCGCCACTCAACATACAGCTGAGGTGAGTTGTAAGTAAATATGTTATTCATATGTTGTAAATTGTATATTATTGCATAATTGTGTGTATTTAAGTTTGTGGCTTGTGCTAGTAAAATTTCATATCTTAATTCCTACATTTTGTCATCGAAATCTCAACGAAACAGAACATATTCCTTATCTCCCACATGATGCCCCCCACACACCCAATATAGAGTTTTATTGCATAAAACATTGCATTTAGGTGTAGAGATTACACCTGTAAAGATTCATGAATAAATTCATTAATTTTGGCATCGAAACGGCCAGAATTGCATATGTCGGTATTTCCGTCAGTATACCGAGAAATACATATTTCCAAGTTGTCGAAACGGCGTCGGTATCGGTCACCTTGTTCCTTGACTACCGCAGGTCGCACATCTTCTACTGCAACCGGTCAAGGGCAACCAGTTGGTCCTCGCTTCTGCAATTTCTGTGGGCGAGACAATCATAACCAATGTTTTTGGTCACCTTGTTCCTTGACTACCGCAGGTCGCACATCTTCTACTGCAATAGGTCGAGGGCAACCAGTTGGTCCTCACTTCTGCAATTTCTGTGGGCGAGACAATCATAACCAATGTTTTGAAAAGCGTGAAGCGAGAGGCGTGCGGACGGGACCTTCTAGTCGATTAAGCGGCAGGCGGGAGATTTTTAAAAAAGGGGATGCTTAAAATCTTATATATTTATATACAAAATTACATGTGTATATAAAAAATATATTTCTAAGGAAATCAGTAATACTAACCAGTAGTATCAATTAGTAATGAACGAAATATGCAAGAAAATTAGTAAAACCAATAGAAGTATAATAGAGTAATACGATATTTACTAGGATATATTACAGCAGTACCCTATTATATACAGCTTACATACAAAGTTTGCATTCTAAAGTAGGACTAGCTATATCATAGAACATTTAATGTATACAAGCTTCATATATTATACTCAATACTACTTGGATTATATATTTATTTAACATTACATGCTTACAGCAGCATTTTTTTCAAAAAGCGGAAAAAAACGGGAAAAAAGCGGGCAAAAAAGCGGGAAAAAAGTGGGAAAAGCGGGTGAAGTGGGAAAAAAGTGGGCGCTTTTCTTCAAACCGCGTAAGCGGGCGCTTAAGGGCAAAATTAAGCGGATGGGGGTCTTGGTCGATCAAGCGGCCGCCTGGGCCGTTTTTTAATACACTGATCATAACGAAGATCGATGCTAGATTAAACACGACAAGCCCGCCTGGGCTAACCAGGTGACTGCTGAGGCACCTGCTGATTCTTCTGCATTTGATCAAACTCCAACTACACCCTCGCCTGCTTGGCTTCGCTCTGAGTTCGAGAAATTCTTCCAGGAGTGCATGTCTTAGCTCCCGTCTACGTCTAAGTCCAGCTCAACTGCCATGCTTGCTGCTCCTGCTGGTAAAAATAAATGGTGCATTGACTCTGGTACTTCGGTTCATATGGCCGGTAACATTAATTTATTTTCTGCTCTTATAAATCCACTCAGCTAATTTACTTTTTGCTCTTACTAAATCCACTTAGCTTTTTCAAGTTACGATTGTTGATGGATCTCAGACTACTGTTCATGGCATTGGGACAATTCCTTTATCTCGTCATATGCATTTGCAATTTGTCTTATATATTCCGAAATTTCCTGTTAATCTACTTTTTGTCAGTAAGACTATGAAAAGCCTTCAGTGCTCTATTAAATTTGATCCTTCTGGTTGTGTTTTGAAGGATCTCCGCACAAAGATGAGGATTGATTTGGGCCATGAGGGACCAAATGGACGCTACTACTTGGATGGACCCACATAAGTGATTGTTCTACTTTCGACATCTTTGACTGGACTACAGTGGCACTACCGTCTTGGCCACCCTTCTGCTGCGAAGTTGAAATATTTATTTCCTGCTTTAGCCGATAAAACCTTTTTCTTGTGAATCTTGCCAATTGGGCAAACAAACCCATTTTGTGTTTCCTGTTAAGAAAGATATTGGTTCTAAATGCATTTTTGACATTGTTCATGCCAATATATGGGGCCCGTGTTCTGTTACTACTCATTCTGGAGTAAAATATTTTACGACTTTCATTGACGACTATTCTCATGCTACTTGGTTATTTTCATTGATAGATCGCAGCACTATTTTGGACACCATCAACACATTTTTTTTCTAAAATTCAAACTCAATTCAGCAAACCCATTAAAGTTTTTTGCACTGATAATCCCCTTGAATTTATGCAAAAATGGGTTACCAATTTTTGTTCATCCCGAGGAACGATCAATCAAACTTCTTGCCCCTACAGTCCCCAACAAAATGGAGTTGCCCAACAGAAAAATCGTCATCTATTATAGGTTGCTCGCATACCATGTTCCTCAACGTTTCTGGCCTACGGCAGTTTCTACGGCTTGCTTTCTTATCAATCGCATACCATCCTTTACTTTACAAAATAAGATTCCTTAGAACATTCTCTTTCCTGATGCGCAACTCTTTTCTGTCCCGCCCCGTACCTTTGGGTGCACCTATTTTGTCAAAAACATTCGCCCCAGGATAACAAAACTTGACCCTCGATCCACCAAATGTATTTTTTTGGGATATTCTCGAACCCAGAAAGGGTATCGTTGTTATGATCCTATTATGCGCCAATGGTACGTCAGTGCAGATGTAGTTTTCTTTAAGCATCTACCCTTCTACTCTGATAAAGAGGCATCCTTATCTACTGACATTTTGGCACCTACTCCGTTGCCTGACATTGTGGATATTGAACCGCCTTCTGAGCCGACACCTAAAGAACGACCAATGCAAGTACACAAAAGAAGACCCAAGAAGACTAGTCCCTCCATGGCCCCTCCACAACCAATTCCTCCTTCAGCGGATGATCATCCCACAACTGAGCTAAATTCTTACTTACATCTGCATGTTAGTCTTCAAAAAGGTGTACGCTCCTATACTAAACATCCAACTAGTCATTTATGTTCCTCCTCTAATCTGGGTGCCAGTTTTGCGTGTTTTACTTAGGGTTGTCAAAATTTGTCTGAACCCGTAAACCCGGTTGTGTCTGACCCGGAAAAAACCGGGTCCAGGTTTCAATTGTGACATTTTGGGTCAGTTCCAGGTTTAGGATTATGTGTCCGAATCTAAACTGGGTCGGTTCCGGGTTTAGAAACTGGACAAAACCGGGTTCTAAATAGTTACTTTTATACATATACTTATGGGATGGATGTTGCTTTTTGAAGTGATATGTGTTGCTTTGATATAATATATGTGATATTGCAACATATTATAGTTATTTGATGTAAAAATCGATTGTTTTTAATAGTATTATGATATTCTAGTTGTGTTAGTATTTATTTATGTGTTAGATAACACAGATGATTCCTTTTTAAGATGTTGTTATGATGTGTTATAAATATTATTTTTGTTGGTAATGGTCATCTCAATTGGTTTGATGGGTTATACTTTGATGTGAATGTGTTATTTTAGTATGATTTAGGTGGTGTTGCAACAATTTTGATGTGATACATGTGTTGTTTTAGTATGATATATATGATGTTGCACTTGTGATGAGATTTTCTTGTATTTAGTTGAATTAATGATCTATTGTTGGTATTGTTTTCTCTAATAAAAGTAAAGAAAAAGTAATACTATAATTGTTTAATATTGTATAATCATTGACATCTTTGGTAGTTTATTTGAGATAATGAAATTATTTATAATTGTGTAGGTATTTCTATCAGGAAAAAAAATTCAAAAAAATCACCTTTAAATCCGGGTTCGGGTTTGGTTCCGGGTTTAGATTTTTCAATCTAGGTCAGTTCCGGGTTGAGAGCTATGAGCAAAATTCGGGTCCAGGTTCGGGTTTGGATTTGACGGTCAAACGATACGGACAAGATTTTTTGACCAGGAACCGACCCGAACCCGATTTTTTGACACCCCTAGTTTTACTGTTGTGATCTCTGTTGTGACCCTTCCAAAAGTTGTAAAAGAGGCTCTTCTTATTCTTGCATGGCGACAAGCTATGGAAGCGGAAATGCAGGCTCTATCTGATCGCAAGGCTTGGGATCTTGTAGATCGCCTTCTACCTGTCCTACGGTTGGTTGTCGTTGGATCTTCACTATGAAATATCAACCAAACAGCACAACTTAACGTCTGAAAGCACGAGAGGTTGCAAAAGGTTACACACAGACTTACGTCATTGACTATTTTGAGACCTTCTCTCCAATCGCGAGGTCGATTTTATTCGTGTTCTCATTTCTGTTGTTGTAAACAAAGATTGGCCACTATTTCAACTGGATGTCAGGAACGTGTTTCTCTATGGAGAATTGCAAGAAGAACTTTACATGGAGCAACCACCGGGCTTTTTTGCTCAGGGGGAGTCTTCTTTACAGGTTTGCAAACTAAGGAAAGCAATCTATGGTCCCAAACAAAGCCCTCGTGCCAAAGTTTGACAAGGTGAGTCAGATTTTTATAAAATTTGGCTTTCGTCGTTCTCATTCAAATCACTCTGTATTTGTCTGAAAAACTACAGTTAGCTTAGTTATTCTTGTTGTCTATGTCAACCACATTATACTATCTGGAAATGACACCTTGGGCATCCAGGCCACTAAAGCTTATCTAGAAAAACACTTTGTCACCAAGGATCTCGGCAAGCTGCGATACTTTTTGGTATTTAAGTATTCAGATCATTTGCAGGGTTTTGTCTCTCTCAACAAAAATATGTTCTGGATCTTTTGCAGGAAACAGGTATGTTTGGCTGCAAACTAGCCAATAGCCAACACTCCTCTAGACCCAGACACTGACTGGGATGATGACACTTCTCCACCTTATGTTGATCATCACCAATTCAGACGATTGGTTGGTAAGTTCATATTCCTTACTGTCACGAGAGCTTATTTGACTGTTGTTGTAGGATTCGTAAGCAAATACCTAGATAAACCTAGACAGTGTCATTGAGACGTTGCTTGTCACATTCTGCGATACCTCAAAAGCTTTCCAAGGAAAGGTCTATTATACAAGAAGAATGGTCATTGCAGTCTTTTTGATTTCTCTGATTTGAATTATGCAGGAAGTAAGTGTGATTGGAAATCCAATTCTGGATATTGCACCCTTGTTGGTGGCAACCTAGTTACCTGGCGTAGCAAAAAGCAAACATTGGTAGCTAGGTCAAGTTCATAAGTAGAATATCGAGCCATGGCTCACACTGTCGGTGAACTTCTCCAGGTAAAAAGTCTTCGTAAAGAGTTTGATAACACTAATTCTAGACTTATTCCAATGTTTTGTGATAATAAGGCATCTATTTTTATTGCGAGCAACCCGACCTTTCATGAACAAACAAAGCATATAGAAGTTGAATGTCACTTTGTTAGGGAGTCTGTTCTTTCTAGTTGTATATGTACTCCATACCTCAACAATGAAAACCAAGTGGCAGACATTTTCACCAAACTTTTACCTAAAGCTCGCTTCAAGACTATAGTGGACAAGCTAGGCATGTTCGACATCTATGGTCCAGCTTGAGGGGGAGTAAAGAGATACGAAGAGATATGTTATTTCTGCGTTATTTATGTGTTTTACTCTACTTGTTTTTTATCCCATATTGCTCAGTTTTACTTGTTGTTTTATTCTCTTGTCCTATAAAAGGGAATGCATTGTAAACTCCTTGACTCACAGAATACAATTCTTCTCACTATTCTATAGTACTATATATGACATCAAAGAAAATAGTATTGAACTGGTTTGATTGTTGCTTTTCAACATTAAATGAAGCAAATTGCAAGTTATTTTTTATCGAACACATTTTATATGGACATCCATAGGTTGACCTACAACCCGCTGGATCGGTTTTTGCGGTGTCTTTGTTCACCCGTTTAAGATTGGGTCTTTTGACCCGTACCTACAATGACCCAACAGGTCTACCTAGAAACCATCCTTGATTTACCTCCCCACCACATATTCAGGGTTCATGTGGTGATAGGGCGACAGGTTGGTCACCCCCCTTGTTGTTGCAAAAAATTATATATAGATTACACAAAAGTATTACAATGTAAAACCAACCATATATGTATATAGTGGTCGACAATCTTTTGGGCATTTGAAAATAGGTGGGGTTCGACAAGCGTCTAGCAGGGTGCTTCAAGCAGCCGCTTGGGGGGGCATGGAGAGGGCCTTGAGTGGGTGGGTGGCGCCGCATGGACCGCATAAGCGACCCGCATATACTACCCACTTATAAGGCCAATTAGTCGCCGATTTTTAGATGGACATTTGTTATCTCGGCCCAAACTAGATTATATTTTTATTGATAACATTCTCTTGATGTATTATTTCGTTGTATGTTTTGTAAACGAGACACATGCTTATTTAATGTTTGTTATTTTGGACCTCTAGGACATGCAGGCATTTTTTGTATGATTTGGTTAGTATTGATTGTTACGTTCTTGTCTTAAATCACTTTGTGCATGCTTCATTGGAGATTATGTTTAAATGATTCTAGAATGCATTCTAAATGGTGCTTTACTTTTCATTGAAACTTTATATTTAAATATATCTCAAATTTTAGGGTCTAAATATGCAATGTACAAATTAAATATGCAATTGTGTGATTACTTTATATATACTAATTAATTATTTTAAAAAAATGTAACCAAAAAAATATTTAAAAAATTCAAAACCGCATATACTTCCGCATACCGCATGTACTCTACAAGGTGACCTTTCCGCACGCATAACGCTTACTGCTTTTTAAAACTATGGTGGGCGCTTAACCTGAGGTAGCTCAAGCGTGGTGTCTTAACACGGTTCCAAACAGTCTAGTTTGGAGCAGCCTAAGCAGGCACTTGGCCCCTTTTCAATATGCCGCTCCTACCTTTACAACTCAACTATTTCAGATCACTGTTAACAGCAGAACCTTTACCATTAATCAGTCCGTGTGTGTGTGTGACTATATGTGTGTCTCTATATAATATATACATGTATCTCTAAATCTATATATAACTATCTATATGTACATATATGTTTGTATATATAAAAATATATGGGATCATATAAATAATATACATATATTATTTATATTTGTATTTATAATATATTCTTAAATAGTGTATATATACACATCTATATACACAAATATAATATATTAGATATACCTCGGTACTATTTGAGTCTTACGCCTCGCCTTGTTGAGATGAAAACGCCTTGATGTGCCTCACGCACTTTAAAACGTTGATAGCAACAGATTCAGATTTAGCAGATTAATCCCCCCTCCTCCCGCCAAACAAACTAATTCGCACGTGTGCCACTTTGGTTCCATTAAACATCTACTGTCAAAGTTCGCACACAGAAGTCAAACACAGACTTATAAGAAGACGTAATGATAATGCTTTGTAGATACAAAATGATTGAACTTGTACAAGAGAAAAATTCCAGGTCAGACTTAAGCGCAGAATCTGGACTAGTGCAAGAGTAACAAGTAGCCTTTAGGCTCTCTAGGGCCTGATTTGAAACTTTCATTCGTCAATGTTGGCTTAGTGCAAGGAAGAAAATGTCCGATTTCGACGCCGTTTCGGTGGCCACAGGTACAGAAATTTCGACAAATTTCGACAGAAATTTCGACAGATGCGTTCCTGGCGTTTCGACGGCCAAATTAACGAGTTATTTGATGAAATTTTACCAGAAGCATCTACTAGTCTAGATCTACTCAAATATGCAATAATATTTCATATTGGATATGTTTGGGGGGGGGGGTCTCCTCATGAGTGAGTGAAGAAAGCTAAACTGTTTCGATGGGGATTTCGATGGGGATTTCGATGTCAATTTTGATAGTGAAATGAATTAGTTGAGTCATTATAGTTTGCAAGCACGATATATAGACTTAATGACACAAACATGTGCAAAGAAAATATGGTCTAGTATGGTAGGACATCTAGGTGGGATGACAGGCTGCCGCTGTACCGAAGCAATGTTGATCTGATCATCTGATTATGAGTAAGTATTAACTCAAGGAAATCAAAACTTACAAGTTACAACTTCAATTAGAACTTACTAGTTAGTAGTTACTACAAGTCTACAAGTATACAATCCAAGTTTATGAAGTAGAAACTTAAAAACATGCAATAATAATAGTATTCTCAATTTTCCATACATTATTGTAGTACACTGCACTCCATACCTGCACACTGCACTAGTTGAAGCTTGAGTGTCTTGGTGGTTGTTGTTGTGGTTGTGGTTGTCCATACACAACTTCATTAATCCGATCTACATAATCCTTCCAGCTCAAATGATGCCTATAGACGCTATTGTATGTCTCAACATGGTCTAAATATATTTGACCATACACATTCTTCAGCATCCCATGTTTTGGAAAAAATTCCATAAGATCTTTCTCCTGATCGTCAATACTAGGAACTGTAGGAGGCAATGATGATGATGCACCAGATTCGCCACCATAGACATAGCCACAGGCTGGGAAAAGATAACCACCACTAGCACCTTCAGTAGGTAAAACATAGCCATAGGCTGGGAAAACATAACCACCACTAGCATCATATCCAGAAGGAGTATAAGCAACACCAGATTCTCCATATCCATAGGAACCATAAGGAGGTTGTTGTTGTGTTAGGGGTTGTGGTTGTGGTTCTGGTTGTGGTTGTGAAGGTCCAAATCCAAAAATACTATCAGCAAGAGTAGATGATGGTTCCTTATCAGAAATACTCAAACCCGATACGGATTCATTTAAGTCAGAAAAATAACCACTATACTCTTTATGACCTCGAGTTTTCTTTCTGTTATATGTCTTTTGAGCTGTTGGGTATTGAGTTTGAGTAGGGTCAGGTGGTGCAAATTCAGCCCTTGGGCCAGTGACATAAGGGCGATCATCATCTTCATTTGTATATCCTTCCCATCCTTCAATGCCACCACCACCTCCACCACCACCTCCACCTCCTTGACCATCGTCATTGTCATCGTCATTGTTGTCATCATCACTAGCAGAAGGAGACTTTGATGATGAAGATTTGCTTTTGGAACCAGATCTAGTAGCAGCACCACCAAGTTCAGCATTCACAGCACTTTCAATGTCCATGTCATCATTTAAATGTGCATCCTCTTCCTCTAGTCTTTGAACGGGGCTGCGGTCATCGTGTGCTTCTTGTTGATCTTCAGCACGAGCAGGTTCAAAAGTTTCTTCAAGTGTTGCATCTGGCGTACCCGTAGCTCCATCTAAAACTGGGGCACCACCAATCTCATTCATCCATTCTTGCAATGGATCTTCATCATTATTATCGGCGCCGGCAAAGGTGTACGCAATATCAATGGGATCATGCACAACTGAGAGATCCACTTCTCTGAACTCTGGTTCTCTAAGATCTTTTGCCCTCAATCTCATATTGTAGTGGACGAAGACCAAGTCGTTTAAACGAGCAACCCCAAGTCTATTCCTTCTTTTACTGTGAATAAGGTTGAACGTGGACCAATTCCTCTCACATCCACCAGCAGCAGCTGTTTGTGATAGAATTCTCAAAGCAATTCTTCGTAGCTCGGGACAACCTGTGCCATGCCACAACCACCACTCACAAGGAATGCTTTTATCCCTATCTTGAACAGCATTTGGATGCGCAAAACAGCCCAACCCTTCTCTGAATTGTCTTAGCTGCATATAAGGAAAATAAGCAGAATTTTAGGATGCAATTCTAATTACATAATAAAATTATGTATTACATAATAAAATGGTGTAAGGTCTGAATTAAACCTGATTCATTATAGTCAGTCTCTCCTCAGATGTTGTAACAAGTCTATTTGT
Organism: Alisma plantago-aquatica; assembly: GCA_963693085.1. Taxonomy (NCBI): domain Eukaryota; kingdom Viridiplantae; phylum Streptophyta; class Magnoliopsida; order Alismatales; family Alismataceae; genus Alisma; species Alisma plantago-aquatica. The sequence continues at coordinate 338,009,662 of OY856414.1, forward strand.
CACATCCTTTATTGCTGAAATGAAGACACTATTTGAACCCAATTTGTATTTGTACTGGAATCGTGGATTCAAATAATGTGCTGTAAAGATGCATAAGCATGCATTTAGAGAGAGAGCAACACATTTATTCCAATATAATGAATAACAAGTTATAAGTCACAAGTAACTCACCAGCTTTGTGCAAAGGATGCATTAACATGTTGTCCCATCTTTTTTTAATAATATATAAATATTGTGCATGAGATCGGGGAGCCACTACTTTTATGGTCTCTTTTAATTTTTCAATGGCCTCATACAACCACGGAATGGTGGGTGACTTATCTCCATCTACTAACCTCAGCACTTTGACAATTGGCTCCATTATTTTCAACAGATTTGTTATCTTATCCCAAAAACTCCTATTATTTACAAGTTCTTCTATCTTTGCTCCCAGAGTTGTTCTACTTTCCTTCATTGAGCTCCACTCAACACCAGCAAATAACTTCTTCAATCCATCTCTCTTTCCCTTAAGGCTCTGAAGTGCTAAAAAATGAGTAGCAAATCTTGTGACTCCAGGCCTAATCAAGTCACCACCACAATATTCCTTCCTCCTCATTGCTGCCAATAAGAATGAGTGGTTGTAGATAAAACCTGTAATGGTTCTAGCTTCAGTAACCACTGCTTTCACATGACTCAACCCCCCTACAATAATTCAAACATGGAAATGATGGTTAAATCTTAAGTGATTATATTAATAGAGTCATAGATATATGATATATCTTGAAGGTATAAGTAATAGAATTTGAAATTTTGAATTACCTATATCTTTCAGCATCAGGTCGATGCAATGGGCTGCACAAGGTGTCCAATATATTGGATATTGCTTCATTAACTCTTTCCCAGCTTTCTTGAAGTTTGGCCCATTATCTGTCACTATTTGGACAACATTTTCCACCCCAACATTTTTCAGAAATATCTTCATCTGCTTCTTGATGTACTTACTATCCCGAACTTGATCAGATGCATCAACGGAACCAAGGAAAATTGTGGAACCATTGCAGTATGCTAAAAAGTTGATTATTTGCTTTCGGTTACCCGATGTCCACCCATCACACATCAGCGTAACTCCATATTCAGACCACCTACAATTTGTAATGCAATAAATAAATGAATCTCAAATTCTCAACACTAATTTTCATATAATAAAAAAAAATCATAAATTATATCATTCATACCTCTCCTTTTTTTCATCAATCCACTTTTGGATCTCTTCTTTCTGTTGAGGAAGGTAAACATTCATCAACTCATATGCAGTTGGGGCTTTCACACCCGGGCCAGCTGCCCCCGCAGTCCTCAAGAGGTGTTGCAAGTATGGCTCAGACGCCGCATGTGCTGGGATCCCATGTGCAAAGAAAAACTTTCCCACGGCTTTTCCAACTTTATTCTTCGCTCCAGAGAACATATCCTTCAACCTCTGTTGAGCTGGTTGAGATTTTCTAATACCTGGCTCTTCAGCATCTAAGCCCAACCTTCCTCTTGCAGTACTAGCAGATCTGAACAATGAAGGAATGCCTCCCTTCTTTCTTTTCACCTGACCAGATGGCATGTCATCCTCAGTTAAATCAACTACAGCTCTCCCTGAACCCCGACTACCACCACCAACTTCATAAGCAGACGGTCCAATTCCCCTTCTATACTGATCATGTTGTTGTTTTTCCCATGCAGACCTCTTAGAATCTCTCAGGGCCCTCCTAAACATGTGTCGGGCTTGGGGGGTGTCATAATCTGGGGGATATTCTACATCAGAGTCCTCCTCAGCAGACGAACCATGTCCTCCCTTATAACCAAACAAGGTATCCACATACAGTTGGTCTAATTGTTTCTGTTGCTGACGTGTTTCTTTCTTAGCTTTCATCATTTCAATAAAGTCATCCCTCACTCCTTGAGGGCATTTCTTGCACTTGGCCACATTCTTATCCCCACCAACAATGTGTGCCTTGAACCTAGTAATTCCTCCACCTCCAATCTTTTTGTCGCAGTAGTTGCAAACCACTTGATGTCTATGACCACCCATGGGTTGGCAATGCCCCCATGCAAAATCAGGATTTGGACCCTTTTTACCAGCTTCAGCTTGGTTCTTACCCCTCCCAGCACCCACATCTCTGTCACCATCAGATGAACCATTGCTAGAAGAATTCGCCATCACCTGCGAAATATAAAGAATAAAGAAAAACACTCATGAGTCATGTCATTACATTTAAATCATGAATTATGTAACATATTTACAAACATGTACAAGTAGAGTAGAACTAGAAGACAATTGCATCATTTTAGTGTCTCTTAATTTTTTAGAATATAATTTATTTTACCATTTTAAGTTTTGAAATTTCTTTTAATGATATTATATAGACTAATAGAGTAAACTCAATTTTATAATATGTTTGCGTTACTTCAATGATTTATGATACTAAATAAGTAGACTAGTAGAGTATAAATGTATAATCAATTAATCATGCTAAGACATTTTATTGAATTATTATTATTTTTTAAATTGTATTTTTTCTTTTTTTAATTACTGAAAATAATTTTTAATCATATAAAAAGACTTGATCTTTATTCTAAATACATTTAACTTATTTTAAGTATTTTATCATACAAATATTAGGTTATTATAGTATTATTTATGCAATTTCTAGTATTTAGAAATCATTTTATTTAACTAAAATAGAAAGAAAAAAATAATTAAGTCTGATTTTTCGAAAATAATAAAAAGTACATAATTTTTTACCTCCAAAATGCATTTTTGACCTTAATCTAAGTTAATATTAGTATATATTGTTCATATAAGCATGAATCTAGGCAATTCCATGTTAAAAAATGATTTTTTAAGCAAAAAAGATTAGATTTTAGTAGTAATACGGGTTTAAGTTATGAATTTAGTGATATTTATTAGGATTCATGTTTAGATCTACACTATTTAAGGATTTAATGCATAGATTTACCATTTTTGGTAGATCTAGTACCTTGAATCTAAGAGAATAGAGAGAGAAATATAGTAGGAGGAGAGATTAGAGAGAGAGAATGGGTAGAACATTAGATGGGGGGGAGAAGAAGAAGAGGATTAGAGAAAACATACCTCAAAATGCCTCAAAATAGCCTTTGGAACCTTCAAAATCGCCTAAGCACAACTCTGCAGATCACGTCTTCTATTTCGGCGGCACAGTGCTGCGTGCCGAGCCGCATCGGCGAAATAATAGCCTAAACTGGCCATTTTGCAGCGGTACCCCCCCTGTTTCGGCGAAATTTGATAAAACCGCCGAAATTTTTTTTTTACCGGCGAAATTACGTACGTCACAAGAGGTTATGCTGTTTCTATATCCGATTGCCATCGGTACCGAAATAATTGGCGAAATTTCGCCAATTTCGACGAAATTTTGAACATTGGCTTAGTGTTTAAAGTCAAATCTACAACATTATCTAACATCATGTACAGGAAGTGACATAGTTAAGCTGGGTATGAGTCCTGAAGAAATAAGTTCTAAGAACTACTCATCCAGAAGATATAAACAAAGTATCATAACCCTAGCAATTTTACTAAATATGGCAGTGCTAACAACAGCTTAAAAGTATATTAGCTTTCAAACATGTTTCGGAAGGATCTTCTGCAATAATAAAAAATTACCTTTGAGAGATCAATAGGAACATCGAGATAATGATCCAGAAAATTAGCATTTTGCTCAGGATCAAGAAGCTCCAGTAACGCACTAGCTGGGTCACCAGCATGCCCCCTTCCTAACTGTACCAGATGAATTAAAACATGAACATATAAGTTAAAACATTATTTAGATTTCAGCATCAAAAGGATCCGTGAGTATAAAGTTGTGAAAAACTCGTCTGGTTATAAACATGTGATTGATAAACATACCTTGTCTATCTCATCAATTAGGACAAGAGGATTGGATGTTCCTACATTTTTCAGGCATTGTACGATTTTTCCTGGCATTGCACCAATATAGGTTCGACGATGACCCTGGTATTTCAGGGAACAACGTTAATTTCAAAGGGTCCAAGAAATTTAGAGTTTATGCAGGCTAAAATGGCACCTTGATTTCGGCCACATCAGACAAGCCTCCAACTGAAAATCGATAGAACTTTCTATTCAAGGCACGAGCAATTGAACGCCCAATACTAGTCTTACCAACACCGGGTGGTCCAGACAAGCAAATGATTTTGCCTACAATCAGAGTGTGATCATAACTAAGTGATAGATGACGAAAGCACACGATAAGTAGAGATACTGAAGCATAATATAAATTATTAGCAATGGCATGGTACAGAGATCAACTAAGCTAATTTAGAATGACAACTAGTGACAATACTGAAGACATATGCCGTGTTTACTTAAATATGTATGAGATCTATATGTGTTTGCCCGGCAGGAATTCATTTTCCTCTAAGGAGCACTATGAGGCTTGCTTTGGGTATAACAATCTTTTAAGAAATAAATTGGGTTCTCAATCAAACATATATCTCTTCTTTCTTTTTCATAATTCACCTATATCAAGTGTTTTTAATGTTCAACAAAATCCCTCCAGTTCCGTAGCAGTCTGTTGCAGAATTTGCCATTCTATTCATCCCCAAAGATTCCCCCCCCCCTATCCATTGTCCTCTTCAAGAATAAAGTCAGGGTGGTGAGCATTGAGGACAAGTTGCGCGAGGGCCAACTGAAAATGGTACAAACATGTGCAACGCAGACCGACTAATGTGCCTATACGAAACAATGCTATTGAATTAAGCACAGTAAATAGAAGAAGAGGAAGGCCTAAATTAACATGGGATGAGCTTATAAAGAGAGACTTTGAATCTCTACATATCAACAAGAATATGGCCCATGACAGAGCTGAATGAAAACGAAGGATCCATGTGGCCGACCCCAACATAGTTGGGACTGAGGCTTAGATGATGATCCATTGTCCTCTTCCTCTGGTGAAAAAAGTGATCAGCCTCCAGAAACCATGTGAGACAACAAAACTGCTCCCAAAGAAGTTCTTGTTTGCATGCGTCAGTCCACCATCTTGAATACTAAGCATTTATTAGCAGAAAAAGGTGGCCTTTTGGATTTAAAAATTAAAATAAAAAAGGGACAATTCTACATTTCAAACGACATGGTACAGAAACAAAGGGCCTTATCTTCAAATTGTTTTTCTAAAAGCTTGTAAGAAAATATCAAGATGTGAAACAGAGACAGCAGAATTCAGAAAAGGACGCGATATGGAGTCAGAATCTTAGGCATACTATCTTCTATGTTACAAGCAATTCATATTATCTACCTTGTGAAATTCCTCTGAGCTTCCCAACTGCAATGAACTCCAATATCCTCTCTTTTACATCAGATAAACCATAATGATCCTCATCCAGAATTCTTTGAGCATTATGCACATCAAAGTTCTCGTCACTGCGTCAATTTTTTTACGGAAGGCTTAGTCAATCATACCCTTTCTAATATTATCACATGCTTGCCCAATATTTCAAACTAAAGAATTTGCAGCCCAATGGCATGGTAGGCCCGTAATATATGAATCCAAATTTACAAAAAAAAAATATTCACAAATCATATGCTATAGTAACATTTAAAGTACAGCAAGAGTTATTTTCATGGTTTCAACACCCGCCTTACCAAGGCACCAGAAGTGTGCCTAGCATACAGCCAGCTGAATTTTCAAAACAAAATCAAAAGAAAGCCTGTCATGAGAAACCTTACAACATTTTCCAAGAGTGATATTGCATTATCTTAAATAAAATCCGAAAGAAGTTTTGCATTTCCTGAACAGTGCTTCAAAGAGAAACTTTATAGTTCCCAGCGCATTGTCAAGTTAAAATTTTGCATGCACGTTTGATACATATTAACCATGCATAAAAGTTCCTTTTCGTGGTCAATAATATTCCTTGAATATCCCTATGAATTTACTAAATAGCTACGAATTCATAATAGCACAAAAATTACAAAAAATATATTATAATTAACAAAAATGCATCAAAAGCATCCTCAGAAATTCTCACAATTTTGTTCGTCTCCAATGATAATGCCATACATATCACAAGAATCTGCATAAAAAATTCAAGGCATCCAAGTTAATGGGTCCCTATGAAGCCCTGACAACTATGGCAAAACATGTATACAATGAGGCCAAGATCACATGATAGAGACATCAGCAAATTTGAGATATTTGGATGTGCCCTAGCAGTCAAGCTACTGTTATAACCCAATGAGAGTCTCATTTCACAGGCGGAAAGATGGTGGTTTTTTATTTATATTTATTGCGAGAAAAGAACGTGTTAGAAATGATAATATGAGAACTACAATGGGAGTGGCTATGATTGAGGAAAGACTCTGACGTTCCTGTCTTATTGAGCATCAGGTTCTGTGGGTTTCTGGAGTCCTGGGACAGGAATGTGCTTCCCAGTTGGGTAGCAAGACATGCAAATTAAGACCGGCATAACGGTCTGAAGTAATGACATTGAGAGAGAAAAATTTGAAAGAAGATAAGAGGTAGACTGATGTGGAGAGAAATGATAAGGAAAGATCTAGGTTTATTATGTCTCAATACGAATATGACTCATGACAGAGTTCAATGGAAAAGAAAAATCCAACTAGCTTAAACATGGGAGTTAGGCTTAGATGGTGATATAATGTATAAGATACAAAACGTAGCCTTTCTTTCATGTTGCACCAATGGCAGCAGATCTGACCGCCTACCATTGAAGGCTGTAGGGGTGGGGCCCAAGAGAGAGGAGAGTGGGAGGGGCAGGTAGGGGTGGGGCAGCAGCTTAGGCAAAACATAACGTTTGGAGATACAAGGATATACTTAGTGGTAAATGGATCCTTACTTAAGTACATCAATAGAGAGAATAAATAGAAAATTCATAGTGGGTCCAAGCAAGGAATAGAATTTCACAGAAATCGGCAAATTTAGCTTGAAATTTCATTATGATTATATAACAACACACTGAAGTTCACCCGGATTCTTCCTATTGATATAGATGTACATTCAGTAGTTCTTGAGCAGCAGACAACCGAAAATATAGACACTTCAATCAAAGCCATGGATTAACAAGAAATGAAGAACACTGATGAGTTACATACAGGTGTAAAGCCTGAAGTTGACGATGTAATTGTACATCAGGTAGACAGTAATGCTCTCTGCGATTTTTAATTCCGATGCAAGGGACAATATGGAATCATCTCAATCTATCACTACTGCCGTTCCAAATCCACATCAACGACATACATTGGTTCAGATGGGAAGAGAAACAAGTAGTTCCGGAAAATGAAATGTAGCCCCTATATGATTTGCAGTCTAGGAAATTAGCAGAATCATCGGCAGCTGCAGATTTGTAGGGGAGTAGACTGCTGAATGATATCCAGTACTTGGGTTTCGATGGCTCTCACCATTTGAACATCAATTTGCAATCAAGATGTATGTTAAGATCATGCTTCAGTCGGACGACGTTAGGTGATTCATGTCTTGATATTGTACCTCATTTTATCATTTGTAATACATACATATGTTAGTACCTCTTGATGACTATGTAATTATACTGATCAATGTTTCAAAAAACGCAAAGGAAACGTACAGACGGGACCTTGTAGCCGATTAAGTGGTAGGCGGGTGATTAAGCGGGCGATTTTTGAAAAAGCGGATGCTTAAATTTTTATATATTTTTATACAAAATTACACATATGTGTATATAAAAAATATATTTCTAAGGAAATCAGTGATACTAACCAGTAGTACGAATCGGTAATTAATGAAAGCGGCAAGGAAATCAGTAAAACTAATCATCCATTAGAAGTATAATAGAGTAATATGATATTTACTTGGATACATTACAGCAGTACCCTATTATTACAGCTTACACACCAAGTTTACATTCTAAATTAGGACTAAATCATCATAGAACATTTAATGTATACAAGTTTCATATATTATAGTCAATACTACTTGGACCATATAATTGATTAATGTTACATTCTTACAGAAGTACTTTTTTTTAAAAACGGAAAAAGTGAGTGCAGCAAGGAAAAAGCGGCCGCTTTCCTTCAAACTGCTTAAGCAGCGGCTTAGGGGATCAATTAAGCGGATGAGGGTAATGGCCACTTCAGTGGCCGGCGGCTAGGCGGCCAGGCGGATTCTTGATCTGATCTCTGTCAAGAATGGTTGTATAGGCTGCTAGGCGGCTAGGCGTTCCAGGGGGACGCCCAGACTGCCTAGGCGCCTAGGCGGAGGCCCAGGCGTTTCCAGGCGTTTTTATATTTTTTTTGTTTTAACAGATATATGTAAAATTTCTGAAAAATACAATCCTTATACATAAATGTACATGATAAATATGCAATCAATGTGTGCTAGCATCGTATGAAGAAAGCAACATTATCATTAGATATGGATTGAATTGTGGAAGTTTTACCTAAACAAAATTCATATAGAAATAAGAGAGCTAAACATTTATAATGTTTGTAGCCAAAACAATGTATAATAGTAATTTAGGCTAAATCAAAACTAACAAGGTCTAAATTAGAACTGATTGGCCCCAATTTAAACTCATTTGATCCAAATTTGACCTAGTTTACCCTAATTTTTGCCTAAACCAGGCCTAATTTTGTATACCATGACCTAATCAATCCCAATTTCCACAAATTTTTCATATATTCACCTAAATGAGACAAAATTTGACCAAATAAGACCTAGTCATCCAATTTAGAACAATTTCCTCCAAATCATACTTGTTTCCCTTAAATTAGACCTAATGTGCCCAATTTTGACATGATTTGGCCTAAATAAAACCTAATTTTGTATATTATGATCCAATCAAACCTAATTTCCCTGAATTTTTCCTATATTGACCTAAACAACATTTAATTTGGAAAAAATTAGACCTAATCTCACCATATCAGACCATTTCCCCCAAAATCAGACTTATTTTCCCCAAATGAGACCTAATCTGCTCAAATTTGACATAATTTGGCTTAAAATCAAACCTAATTTGCATAACATGACCAAATCAAACCTAACCCACCCTAAATTTCCCTATGTTGATCTAAACGAGGCCTTACATGACCAAATCAGACCTAATTCCCCCAAATTAGACCTAATTCCCCCAAATTAGAACTAATTTCCCCAAATTAGAACTAATTCCCCCAAATCAGACCTGTTTTCCCCCAAATCAGACCTAATTTACCCTAAATTGATCCCGTTTGGGATAAATCATACCCAATTTAACCACAAAACAACTCAACTTGATCAAATTCAGATCTAATTTATGCTAAATTAGCCTTCAATTGGATTAATTTGGGCCTCAAAAGGCTTAATTTGGGTCTCAAAAGGCCTTACACAACAACTTAGGTCAATTAGGGGCCTGGGCGCCTAGTTTGAGGCGGGCTGACTTAAGCCTAGGCGCCCAGGCGCTGTCCAGGCGCCGCCCAGGCGGGAACCTGTACAACACAGTCTCCTGGACTTTGTTTTATTCCATAAACGGCTTTCCTTAGGCGGAAAACTTTAGGACACTCTCCCAGAGCAACAATTACGGGATGTTTCTCCATATATCACCTCCTCATACAAATCGCAATACAAGAAAACATTTTTGACATCTAATTGGAAGAGGTCAACATTTATTGACATTCATAGAAATAAGCACACACAAAGTTGAGATGAGAAAAAAGAGAAGAGGTCTCAAAAAAACCTACACCATAAGTCTATGTATAGCCTTTAGCAACAAAGCAAGACACTGGCCGCTCAGGCCGTTTTTTAATACAGTGATACTGATTCTACTCGTTGAGTGGGTTATAATAAAAGGTCTAAACTTTTCCAAAAAAGAGAAATACACCATACAACCTCTAGAGAATCTACCAATTCCCAAATACGTCTATCACATATCTAGTCACTTCACCTTCCTTTTTGTACCACTAATCACGACTAGAAAAAGAATCCAAAGTTAAGAGTAGAAACAACAGATAAATCTAAAGTAAAGAGAGAATATGCATAATGGAATTACAAAAAATTGGCAATAGCACAAAGTGTAGATCCAAGGTGTTGTTTTCAAAGTGCTGGCTATATAGATCAAAAGTAGAGTGGCCAGAAGTTACTAGCTGTAAACCTTTTGAAGAGGATATGGAATCAGAGGCTTGTACTTGATAATTTATGGTTTGTGTAATTGTTTTTCATTCTGACGATGGTATGCCTGCAAGGGCTTCAATGAAGAGTTCAGCGAACATATAGAAAGTCACAGAACGGTATTTGACTCAACAATTTTAGGCACATGAAGGTCCAGCACCAGTAAAAAATTATCAAGGAAAACAACAATGAGGAAATTTTCAAAGAAGAGAACATCAAACCTAGCAGTGATCATTGAGATCAAAAGCGAGTACCCGAAACAAAGCTACATTGTACGTCATGGATAAGAAATATCCTTCACATGACAAAGATGCAACAGAAACAACCAAATATTCTACCAATAAAACATAGTTCGTCAAGCTACATCAATAAAGGGGTGATTTTTCACCCGTATAGTCCATCTTTCTGAAGTGAAAACCCTCTATCCCTACTTAACTCGATGGATTGATACTAGTTTCGTATATATTTGCTTAAAAATCATTAGGAAGAAAAATTACATAAATAAATCAATGACACTCTATCAGTGTTTTAAAAAGCGGTCTGTGCGGCCACTTATGCGGCCGCATACAAGGTGCGGACACCCTTCCGAACGCATACTGCAGTTCCCTCCCCAAAAGCGGATCAGGCCGCATAATCGGCCACACGGCCTCATACAAGGCCACTTAATCCCCGATTTTTAGATAGACATATTTCCATTTCTTCTTTTTTACATTTACATTCATATATGTTGGTTTAGATTTAGATCATAGTGCATGTTTGTATTTATTTAAGTTGTAATGATTGCATATTTGCATCATTGCATCCATTATTCTTGTAAATGTACTATTTAGATACACAATTGTTCAAATTAAATATGTATATTCATGATAAATATATATACATATACATATAATAATTAATAAAATAAATAAATCCAAAAACACATATACTCCCGCATACCGCATATACTCTACAAGGTGACCTCTCCGAAAGCATAACGCATACCGCTTTTTAAAATCATGCACTCTATTTTGTTTTCCAGTCAAAGACTCTTTAAGTAATACCTAGGCTGCTAAAATGCAACTAATAAAGTAAAATGCATGATAATCATAATTCATAGTGTAGTATTTAGGTAGATGTAGTGATAATTATGTAGATATATGTACAATTCAACAGTGGCTGTATATGGTCAAATTTCCATGATTGTACAAGGTCCTATTCATTTAACCCCTAGTAGGACCTTCTATTGTACAACAGTGATTACGCAATCAAGTTGTGTGAGGGCCGACTCAGATGGTACGGAGATGTGCAATGCAGACCGACTAATGCGCCTATACAAAGCAATGCTATTGAATCAAGCACAATTAATAGAAGAAGAGGAAGGCCTAAAGAAGAAGAAAAACAAGACGACGATGACGATGAAGATGAAGATGATGATGACGATGTACAAGGTCCTACTAGGGGCCCATATACAGGGATACAAAATATTGTATATTGTGAGCTTGTGATAGTATATGCCCTATTAAGCACCAAGCCCTCTAAGAATCCCCCTAGTAGATTGAGAGCTCTTAGGGCATGTAGTGGTTTGCGCAAAGATCTGCCTCTAAGGCCTCCCTACTGCCTCCAACATGAATGGTAACGGTCTCCTTTTTAGCACAATAGTCTTTTCTCCTACCGGATTTAGTAGCTCCCTGCCTATCAACTTTAGTAAATTCCCCCTCCCCTCTTAGTAAAAAGGTCGGCCATCAAGGAAAACAAGGTAACATTTGTTGTCTTTTTTTCTTTTTATTTCCCAACTTCTTCTCCTTCCTTTGATCCTCTTTACCTCATCCTTGCACTTTCACTACAAGTGTTCTTTTTTTGATAATATTACATTTATAAAGAAGAAGAGTACAGAATCGAGACCGTCAAATGTGAATGTGCCAAAGCCGACTAAAGGCAAGTCTAATTGATATTTTCCTCAATGATTGTTGAAAGAACATTATCAATTAGAGGACCTTCGATGTCACAATAGAATGCTTGATGAGAAGAGTATAGTTAGCGAGCAAGCCAACAGCGACAACCTATGTGGCACTAGGAGAACAAAATGAAAACAGAATAGGTATGCAGAATACCACACCGATAGGTTAAAAATTAGATAGGTAGGGAAAGAACTGCTAGTGTACTTCTTCTGCACCTTTTTGTTTATTGGCCTTCTCCATCTTATCCAATCTTTTTCTTTTCGTCTTCCACCTCTTGGTTTAGTAATGATCTTGCCCTTCTCCTCCTCCTCTTCCACCCGCTCCTCTCTCTTCCTCCTCTTCCACCAACTCTAATAACCTTATTCTGCTTGGTTATTGATATTCTTCTCATCCATTCGTTCTCTTTTTCCTCTTCCACTTCTCTCATCAGGTTTGGTGATCCTTACACACTTTATTCGTCGTACTGATTGTATTCTCCTTGTTGACTTGCTAACTGTTATATGTTTACAAAAAAACTTTTACGGGCTGCTTTGTTGGCTTTAAAATCATATTTCTTTGTTAAATTATTGTTGGTTTAGTGATCATGTATGATGTCATCATCTACTGACTGTTATGTGAGTGACCTCTTCCAATTCATACATATATAATGATACATTTATAATCGACACAAGTATATTTGTTCATTGAAAAAAAATCAAAACAGCATGTGTCAGCATTGTGTCTACTCTATGTGGTACACTTTCCAAGTCCAAACACATACTGGATACCACTTTTCAAACCTGTTCATGGATATTACTTTTCCTTCTGTTTGTTTCTAGCTATTATTTGATCATATATTCTAATTTTCACACAGATATTCAGATTGAGAGCTACATTTCAAGTTTTCAACTATCACTTAAAACTTTTAGTTCGTTACAACTCAGTGACCATGTGCACGCCAAAGATACAGTAATTATGAGTGAGAAACATAAGCTTAGTATAGCTTTGTTTCTAGCTTTTATTTGACCAATGCCCTTTCCTTATCATCACATAGATCTTCAGATCAAGAGCTACATTTTATCAACCACTTAAAACTTTTAGTCGTTACAACTGACCGACCATGTGCTCGCAAAGATACAGTAATTTTAAAAGTAAAGATGAGTTAGAAACACTGGTTCACTGAATCAGAGATAAATTTAGTCTGGATTTTTTCTATATTTCATTATTTTATTTCTTTTTCAGATCATGTCTGATTTTTCCCCTCGATTTCATTAGAGTGCTTCCTAGGGTAGAATTAAAACGAATTGGCAGGTTTTATGGTTATACTGACTTACTGATATTAGGTTGCACAAATCACATATGTGACGTTGATTGTAACGACTGGATATCTGACTGCACAAATTTTCTGTGTAACCAAATTATGCCCAATTTTCACCAAATAGTTGACCAAGCTTTAATGATGTTTTCCCAATTCTCTGGGAAAAAAATGAGAAAGACAAAGAGTTGCCAAATCTAGAATTTGTCACAAAGATAGATAGTTGGGATTTCTATATAATCTACAGATATTTACGGATATATTCCTCAACCATGCCCTACATCTAAACTCTATCGCAAATAGCCTGGATAAATTTTTCAGATCAAGGCACACATTATTATAGTGGCAACTTGCGAGCACATAATCAGTGTTCTGTGAAAATTCTGCAAACGTCATCATGACCAGGCGTTCCATATGGTTGTATAGGCGGCCAGGCGTTCCATATGGACGCTCAGGCAGCCTAGGCGCCCAATCGGAGGGCCAGGCGTTTCCAGGCATTATATATATATATATATATATATATATATATATATATATACACAGAGAGAGAGAGAGAGAGAGAGAGTCAGGCTAGAATACATTCGAGTGTACAGATCGCACGCTACACTCAAGTGGTGTTTGCATATCAAGACTATTTTTTTGCAAAATATAAACCATTGATCTTCATTGTTATACTATAATTAGGCTACATGCAAATTTTGAGCTCATTTGGATGAGTATAAGTCACTCATCTGAGGACAACAAAATCGACGCACGAAACTAATTTGAAATGCATAATTTTTGTGGTCTTCATAACATGACCTATAAATGTCCAAATGGACTCAGAATTTATATATGAGCTATTCACATCATGTTTAAGAAGATCAACGGATTATATTTTAAAAAAATATATTGCATCATGGAAAACTACTTGAGTGTATTCTGCTCCAGATACACTCGAGTGTATTCTAGCCTGACTCTCTCTCTCTCTCTCTATAAATATATATATATATAGTACATTCAAAAACCTGAATTTGTAGTACTTTTTAGGAGATATTTGCCATTTTCCTTAATTGGGTTTTTGTAAATCCGATTTGAGTTAATCACAAATTGATTACTCATAAATCAGAAATCAGAAATGTTAACCATATTTTTATTTCTATTAATGAGGCAGCACATTTATATAACAAAACAGTAGAATAATAAAGTCAAATAGTAGACAAGTTAAAACAGTACATTAATACTAATCAGTAGATAAATAAATATAAAACAGTAGATAATAAATACAAATCAGTAGATAAGTAAATACTAATCAGTAGATAAATAAATAAAAAACAGTAGATAATAAATACAAATCAGTAGATAAGTAAATACTAATCAGTAGATAAATAAATACAAATCAGTAGATAAGTATATATAAATCAGTATATTAAAAAAATTCAAAACATTAGATAAGTAAATACAAATCAGTACATAAATAAATACAAAGCAGTAGATAAGTAAATACAAATTAGTAGATAAAAAAATTCAAAACGTTAGATAAGTAAACTCAAAGCATTAGATAAATAAATACTAATCAGTAGATAAACAAATACAAAGTATTAGATAAAAAAGTATAACTCAGTTGATAAACAAATACAAATAAGTAGATGATTAAATAATTTTAAAAAGTAGATGAACAAATACAAAGTCCTAAATTTAAATAATGTGATGAATCAAAAATCAGTAGATGAGGTAGAGCCCCCCTCTAGGGCTTCCGCTCCCGCTTCTCTCTACTCTCTCCCGGCGGCTCCCGCTGGGGGGAGGGAACGCCGCCTTGGTGGTTTCCTCCCCCTGGCTCTAATCAACCTTCGTGGTCTGAGCAGTGATGAGCACAGTGATCGGATGAAAAAGGAAGTTGCTTGGTCGTCGTCTTGGATGCATTGGAATGGTGGAGGGTTGTGCAGCGCCGCGTGCTGAGCAAGCGGAGCTAGGTTGTGTGCTTTGGAGGTTCAAAGCAGGATCTGGATCTGGCGGTGAAGCGGCTGAGTCGACCTGATCGACACCCATCTAGCTGAATGGAGGTTAGTGGGAGTGGAGTCGTCTTCTTCCAGCGTTCAGCGATCCGACGGTTCCTTCAGGTCGCGGCTTAGTAGATCTTGCGCCCTTCTTCTTCCCTTCCCTGTTCAGAGTCCGATGGCAGTGTGCGGGTCTCCTGGCCTACGCTTGAACCCTGCTAGTTCTGGGAGCCTCATGCTCATCTGGCGAAGCTCTGGCTGGCGCGCTCCTTCTACCAGTGATGGCGGAGTCCTTTCTTCTCCGGATGGTTGCTGCTCCCGATCCAGTTCGTGACTTGCAGGTTATCGACGTTTTGCCCCTCTGGGCATGGGAACAAGCTCTGGCGGATGGGCTCTGTTTGCTCCTTGAGGATAGTCCACTCGTTTGGGCTTTCCTGCTGATGCGTGGCTTTGCGCGGTCTGGGTTAAGGGGGGTTTCCTTCTCTTTCCCCTGGATCTCCTTCGCTGCGTGTAGGTACACCCTTGTGGTGTTTGTTGGTATGGCTCAGCTAGACAGTAGAGTGTGATTGCCTGGTTTTGCTTCCTTTGGTGGAATCTCTAGCTCCTTCTTCCTTCCACTAATTTCAGGGAACGATTGTATTGATATGTGCGAGGGAGGCTTGGTGGGCAGAGGTTTGGCTTTGGTTGTCTGTTATCCTCGGTTGTCTGCACGATTGTTGTCTAGCAGGGTGTTGGCTGCTTTTGCAGCTGGTGGTATGGGGAGCTTGCTTTGTTCTCGCTCCTGTTTGTCTTTGTTCTGACGCAGCTGCTTGGGCGCCATCCGATTGCTCGATGGTTTGCTCATGTGCAAACAGGGGCTTCGTGCTCCTGTGTGGCTGGCTCTTGTTGCTGTGAGGTAGAGCACCCTCAAGGTGCTCGACCTTTTGCTCAAAGGAGCTTGCTCATGGATTCCTCTTTGCCCGTTCTGTTGCTGCGTGCAGGGAACACCTTTGGGTGTTTTTGTTTGTTACTGCGCAAACAGCTTCTACAGATATTCAAGGATCTGGTGTTTGGTCCTCTTGGATTCAAAGACCCGCTTTGCTGCTGACGGGAGGAATGGGGTTACAGATCTATATGTTCTTCACAAATTTGTGGGTGCTCATTATTTCCAGTGAAGGCCTAGTAGGTGGACTAATCACAGGATCCCTGTGTGTAGTGCAGCGTTTTGATGGATTCTTGTGTGACCTTCACTGCCTTGTGATGTATATTTTAGGTTTGATTGAGAAGCAACTGAGCCTTAGCAACTAGCACTGCTGATGTTCTGCTGCAATTCTTGACTCAGCCTCCAGAAGCCAAAGACGTCACTCTTTGAAGGTGTGCATAATGCTAGTGATCAGTGTTGGTGGCTTGGTTGCTGACCTCTTCAGTTGTCGGCTGGTGTCAGTTGGTTGTTGGTTGTCTGTATTTTCTTTTTTGTTTCTTGGTCTTTCAGGAGGTCCATTTTTGGATTCTCTAGGTTTTTTTCGGATGTTTATCATCCCAGTTTTTTAGGGGCGCAGATATCTGTACCTAAAGTTTGATTTCAATTAATAGCAACATGACTTTTTACCGACCAAAAAAAAAAATCAGTAGATGAACAAATCAGTAGATAAGTAAAGACAAATTAGTAGATAAGTAGATACAAATCAGTAGATAAGTAAATACAAATCAATAGATAAGTAAATACAAATCAGTATATACATATATTCAAATCAGTAAATACGTAAATTCAAATCAGTAGATAAGTAAATATAAATCAGTAGATAAGTAAATACAAATCAGTAGATACACAAATTCAAATCAGTAGATAAGTAAATACAATCAGTAGATACATAAATAAAAATTAGTAGATAAGTAAATACAAATCAGTAGATAAGTAAATACAAATCAGTACATAGAAACCAGTAAAATTAAAAGATGAATTACATGTATTACTCCTGGGCGCCCAGATTGGGGCGGGGCTTGGGCAGCCTGGGCGCCCGCCTTTACAACACAGACGTCATGTAGCCATCTCACTTTTGGGAGGAAGATAATTACCCAAACTTACACTAACAATCATGGAACTAAACTTTCTCGGAGTTGGCAGAAACTTCTCCGAAGTTTCCAACTTCCACCCTAGGCGATGTCGAAACACCACTATGTCTACTTGGTCTCAACTTCGGATCGAAGTTTCCCCCATGTCGACGAAGTTGGATTTTTATAGTGTATTTTTCATCCCAACATCCTCGAAGTTGTCAATGTTTCCCCGAAGTTAGCGATGTTGGGGCGAAGTTGATACGGCCCAGAACAATTGTCCTAACTAGTGCACTAAAGGCTATATAAGGCATACATGGCGCCTCCAACCATCTTTACAACTTCTAATATCAATTCCTATATTTGTTGGCTGCCACTGTTTGCTGGAGAAGGTGTTGTAACTACTATTTGACTCCATATTGTATGGAGGACATATGGTGGGATGTATTTTTATATTTGTATTACACATTTGAACCTTGCAACTATAAGTGCACATTGCATAATCGACCTACGTAGGGTTATAGAGTCATGAATCATGTTTTTGAGTTAAATTAACATATGTAAAATAGAGTACAGCATAATTTTATTCCAAGTTTCTTCAAATTCACATCATTTTCTTCAAAAAACTGCATCGAAGTTGATCAAAGTTTGCGTCTAAACTTCTTCAAAACTTCCTCGAAGTTTCCACAAACTTCTTTCACACCTAGCGAAGTCGACACGAAGTCGAAGTCCTGCACCATGCTAACAATAAGCATAGTATGTGCATGATCATGCAATATCACTTGAAGCAAATATATGATGACAGTTCCAGTTACCGCATCAAAGCATGAGCTTGTTTTTACAATTAGGCACATTTTCTTAAACAAACAAAAAAACTGCAGTTAAAGAACTCTCACACACTGAATATGGTGAGTCACAGTAAAAGAAGTGATTCAGACTTATATTTATCAATGAGATGGTATAGTAACCTATATTTCAGTACACTTAAGTAGGCAGTCATGCATACCTATATTTTCCCCAAGGCAAAGCAGTAAGCCAGTCAAGGTAATTGCGAGTTACATTGAACTCGCTAGAACTAGCTTCCAATAGTTGCAATTTTGTTAGCTCCTCTTCAATTACTTGCAATACATGGGGTGGGCATCTTTCTTTATTAGGTTCAATTCGATCTCTAAACTTTGCTGCATTGGATTTTAAAACCTATTATCCAAAATGTATAACTAGTATCAAGTAACGTGGGCATTGTATTTTCAAACCGTTATTCATACCAGTAAGGGCTGTTTTGTCATC
Organism: Alisma plantago-aquatica; assembly: GCA_963693085.1. Classification (NCBI taxonomy): domain Eukaryota; kingdom Viridiplantae; phylum Streptophyta; class Magnoliopsida; order Alismatales; family Alismataceae; genus Alisma; species Alisma plantago-aquatica. The sequence goes on from OY856414.1 coordinate 338,028,338, forward strand.
AGTTTCCACGCCAAGTTCCTGCAACACAGAAAATTAATGTGTTATTGAAGTAATCATGGTAACATCATGCAGCGAGCTAACACATGCAGTTGATTGTAAGGCTTTATAAACTCACGTATAGATATCATCCAATACAATTTTACTGATTCGCCAACCTTCTAAATAAACATTTTACAAAAGGAAACAGTCCTAGGTTCAAAGCCCACTGCAGGGAGAATTTCTGTTGTTTTTTTATAAGCACTTTGTTTCACCAATCTGCTATGTCAGCCCTTGCTTTACCAACCCCCCTCACATCAGGCCTCTGTGGAGTTGTGGGGTTCAATGGGAGTTCTCCCCTTTGGACTTCACTGGTTAGTCTGGTTTAAAGATAAAAATTGCTCAGTGCATCAATCTCTATTCCTATTTAAATATTCCACTATCCTTGTAGGAAGGTTGAACACTTCATTGGATGATAAGATATCTAGTATTTATAATAGAATTCAAATGTATAAATGCATTCACTTATCTTAGGGTGTTTGGTGCTCTTTAGAAAAAGTGTGATTTGATGGATACATAATACAAATTAAATTTGTAGGTACATTTTTATAGGACTATTCTATCAGAGAGTTTAAGGTTAGTGACTTTGAGAAAATGTGTAAGCAAATAACTTGACATCTACATGAAATGAAGAGTGATAGCTTTTGGCTATATATTGAAAGTCCCTACCTACCACAAGGGCAACTTATTCAATTTTGGTTCTGTGGACTACATTGAGATACCTTGCTAACAACGAAAAGGTCAGAAAAAAGGCTCTCATAACACGATATTAACCTTCTTTATATATTTCAGTTGCTCGTTCAACAGGTAGCGGCGTTGTTCTCCATGTAACTTCTCCTCTATTGCCTTGGCGATAGAAACCTTGCAGTCAAGAAAAAAGAACAAACAAAATAGTTTATAACATAGATGCATGATCCGAAAATATGGTAATCGAGCATTAAAAGATACCTGTAGCTTGTTGATCTCTAGTTCTTTCTTCAAAATTTCAAGAGTAAGTTTCAACCGCTTGCAAACCTAATTCAACAAAAATTTAGCATATATAGTATGTAAGATAGACAAAAAAGTCAAGGTTTAGATCATGAGTAGAGCAAAAGATTATATCAATGGCTCTTCATCCTAAATATGCAGAAAACGATGCAAACATTCCGAAGTTCACCTAAATTTTCAGAAGTTTATATATCGAATGGATATATATAAATATGTCTATACATAATTATGCTTCCACTAGTTCAATGCATGAAAAAAGTTGTAGTTAGTTGGTCAACTGCAGAATGAAACAACAAGCTAGGTAGTTCTACTTCATATCCTTTTTAGGGGCTCCGGAAGTACAACTGTCATTAACATTTGCAGGCTTTCATGAGCCAACAAAACCCTAGGTGAGCTCACTTACACTAGATGAAGTGTAAAACAGATATGTTGAGGAGACTGTTGTAGTCACTTTAGAATTCATTACAGCAGTCATGGACAGAACTCGATAGTTGATTGTTAGTTCCCAAAGCCCCAAAAAGAATAATTGTCACATCCATACTTTAAAAAAAAAAAACAGTCTGCCACCTCTGCCAGTCTCACCCGGCAGTGGGTCTTAGAAGACTCGCAGATGATGAGGATTGAAGAGGTTCATTTTCATCATCTCTCTACTGTTTCCCGTTACAACCCATGCTCACAAGAAAATGCCCTTTCTTAGGAAGATGCTATTCTTATGAGTTATATCATAGTTGTTGAGGTACCCACCTAAATTTGGCACCTGGAAGAGCACCTAGGGGCGTGCAGACAGATTTTATTTTAAGATTTGTTTACTTTTCATAATGTCATTTTAGCAACTATTTGACATGTGTAAGTGCTTTTCATGTGTTTTTAGGCTAGTACCTCACTCTTACATGATTATTTAGGGTGCAAGATATTATATATACACATAAATACCTTATATATGCAAATATATGTTATGTTATGTTTTGAATCAAAGAAGTGTTGTGTTGTGCTATGCTGCGCTGCGATGTGATGTGATGTGATGTGGTGTGATGTGACGTGATGTGATGTGCTGTTGATGTTTTATGTTTTATGTTTTATGTTTTACGTTTAATGTTTAATGTTGTATGGTTTATGTTTGATCTATGGTTTATGGTTTATGGTTTATTGTTTAGGTTATGGTTTATGGTTATGGTTATGGTTATGGTGTATTATGTATATAATACAAAAAATAAAGAAGGTTGCGCCTAGGCGGGCCCACCTAGGTGTCCAGCCAATCCAGCCAACAAAAAAAGTAAAGAAGTAAGGTTGCGCCTTGGGAACTATGAGTTACCAATCAGGCCTCCCCTCCTCAACAGAATACCCAAAAGATTCCCCTTTCCCATAAAAAGAATTTTGAACCACAAAAATGCATTCTCCCCTAGCTCCACTCCCTAATGACATAATACCCAAGGACTTCCTTCTATTATGTTCATCACTGATCGCAAAAAGTGTGCCTTCTGCTTTGTCAGCTCGCCATCCAGCATGCAATGCATGTCTCAAACGAGTTTGAGAATGATGTGCTTCCCATTTATCAAAAAATATAAACGGATTGTGTAGGTCCCAGAACAGCAGGGAGTTCCCCATCAAAGCAAGAGAAACAATTCCTCGGATAGTATCTCGTAGAGGTTCTTTTCTTTTCACCTATCTAAGTCAGCCTTTTTCGCCATACAAACTTATTATAACTGATTGGACCTTTTTGCAGACAAGTCCCAAACTTATCATGCTAGTTGGAACAACAGGTCTCTGTCTTGTGGAGGGAGATTGGTGTGTCCAAGGCCAGCTTGGAAGCTCTGCCTGCTTATGTGATGTCTGTCATAAAACTACTTGTGGAGAATGCCAACAAGTTAGAATAAACCACGCTGAATTTGTTCATACTTGTCTAGGCGGCTAGGCAGTCCTTCCCACCCAAGGGAAGCCTAGGGGTCAAGGCGCCTATGTGGGAGCCTAGATGTTTCTAGGCGTTCTTCATATTCGTTTATATTTTACATATGTATAAATGATTTGCATATACATTTTGATATATTCAGCATATGCATTGCTATGTACATATGTATTGTTTATTACTAAGCTTAATCAATCATAATTTCACCTGCATCACACCTATCATGACCTAAGCTAGACCTATTCCGTCTTAATTTGACCTAGCATTATCTAAATTGGACCTAATTTAACTTGGCAAATAATTTGGCCTAAGTACCTATATTGGCATAAAATGACCTAATGAGACTTAAACTCGCCTAGTTTGTCCTACATTGACCTAAACGAGCCTTAATTTGGATAAATCGGACCTAATTCCCCCCAAATAAGACATGTTTTCCCCAAACCAGACCTACTCTTCCCAAAAGATTTGATTTTTGCCTAAATTAGATCTATTTCTTCCCTAAAATTACTTAACTTCATGTAATTTCACCAAATTCAAACTGAATCCATGCTAATTTGGCCTTTAAGTGTCTTAATTTGGGCCTAAAAGGCCTTAGGAATTCACTTTTAGTTGTATGAAAGCCTAGGCGCCCAGTTTAAGACGGCCCACCTAGAGCCTAGGGGGGTGGGAACCTGGATAACTATGGATTTGTTGGGAAAAGGAAAGATTGTAGAAAGATAGTTGCATTGTTGCACATCACTACTTTGGATACAGTGTCCCTCCCAGCCCGGGTCAGTAAGGGATGCAGTTTGGTGCCCTTGAGAAAATCAACAAGGGCATTCTTCTCATGTGAGCATGGAAGTTAAAAAATCAAGGGATCAAGGGATGTTGTAGAAGCCAGGAGATGGTGAGAACTCAACAAGAGGTGCTACAAGGTAACGAGAATGTATAGGGTGGTTATCTCTACTAGGGTGTTGTCCCCCTTTGAAAGATTGTAATTAAGACGCAGATGCTAGTGATGCTAGTGACTTAATGGGAAGAGGGAAATCGAAGAGATTCTCTTGCTAGGACTAATGATAAAGGTAGGCATTTGTTGATCTTGATTTTCCATATTAATCTACAACATGCTCCTCTGCACTAGATGTTAGTGTCGCTGTTTATCATAAGGATGGATGATAGATTGTTGTTCATGATGGATTTTTTCAAGTAGATATGGGAAGCCTCGTTCTATCCTTGACGGACTACGAGGGATAATGCCTCAGGTGGGCAACTTTAAAAAAGAACATTACAGGTAGGAGATGAGAATTTTTGGACACCAAAAGCTATGAGAAATCATGTATTATGGTCCAGTAAGAGTTCTTTCTTATGGAAAAATAGATTACCTATGCTGGCTGAAATTCAGTCCAGTTGCAATTTCTAGGACTTATGGTGCCTTCTACAAATATTAGTACGAGGACCCCATACACCTTTTGGAGTTCTGGAATGGTTATTATTACACAGAAGATGATCAAAAACACACTCCCATAACAAAGGAATAAATATGGAGTCTTGTCATCAAGAAATGAAGAGGGCATCAAACTAATAAGGTAGATGGGAATAAGTGCTGGATTTAAAATCGGAAGATGCATATGGAAAAACAAAATGACATATTATACAGTAGACCAACAGTTCAGCTTACTATAAGCGCTGGCTGCTGGGCCCATTAAAATATGCACATCCAGTTAGTCACATCCTTTCTTCTAAATATTTGGTCCGGATAGAGGTATGAAGTACCTAAAATGGTTATAGTTAAAATATTGGTACAAAGTATTGTTTTAGAGTATCCGTGCAACGTATCATTTGCATTGTCAGTACAAAACATAATACATCAATTTCCTTCCTGCTTCACTGTACTCGAGCTTAATGTAAATTTTACAAAAATATAGAATACTTTAAGCCGATACTAGACCATGAACATGATCAGTATCAAAGCCTCATATTCAACCATGTTGGAGTTGGGTATGCTAGATGAAATGGCATTATATTTTTACTGTTAAAGGCTTTAAACAACCACATAAAAGAATGGATACTGTTAGATGAAAAGTTTATACAAAAAGAAATTATAAAATCCCCAAGTGGGTCTCACAAGATAAAAACAAGCAAGCAGAAAATTATTTAAGGAGGCAGACAAGGAGTTTGAATGTCACATTTGATGGAAATTATAGTACACATTGAGAAAGTATGATGCCATGTCAAAAAAGAAAAAAGAAATAGAGTTCGCAGTTTCTTACATCTAGCTCTTCAAGGACTTGCTGTAAGAGAAACTTGTTGGCACCCGAAATAGCAGCACCAAAATCAGCTAATCCAGGATGACTGAATGTATCAATATTCTGAGGGGGAAATGTTCAAAATAAGTTGCAACATAACCCATAACCAATGAGTATCTACTTAACAGTTACAATAGCATAAATCAATCAAGGTGAGAAAAACAGCTAACAAAGCCTACAAGGCTGTCCTTTCTTTTTCTTGATGTCCAAACTGATACAGGTTTTGAATAAAGAAAGAAAGTTTCCAAAAAGTATATACAGGTGAGCACTAGAACATCCGCACTAATGACATGTTTTCTGCTCAACATAGAGAGGAAGGGAGGGAGGGAGGAGAGAATCAGGTGAATCCTCACAACAACATCATAATGTACCTGAGTATATAGCTGCAGCTGATCTCTCCAGAGACTGTTTAATTTCAAGACATCTCTCAATGTGGCAATGACTTCAAATGAAGTTGCCTTTAGGACGTCATCCTCTTTGTTGTAGGTGTTATCCTACAAATTAAAAAAAAAAAGACTAAGTGCTAAGAAAATGCAGTTGTTAAAATGCAAGTGCAATTGTGTGGTTGAGGTTCTTAATACAGTTGAATCCTAGATATCTGTTGTTTAGACCTAGCTTAGCACCAGTTAGATTATCTGCTTGCTCCTTCTATGCTAGCATTAAAAATCAGGAATCAATGTGCTTTCCTGAACAGAGTCATATAACGACTAATCTGAGAATTAGTTGCACTTTTAGAAAAGCATCTAACCAGTTTTACATAATTTGCAGTACTTAAACAATTCTTCATATATTGTACTATCTGCTTTGTAATGAGGCAATAGGATAAGTAGAACATAGCATCAACCAACAAAACTTGCATTACCAAAAGAACATCACGTATAAAATAAGATTATGAAAAGTGAAACAACACATCAGAGAACACAGACCTATCTCAATTTGCTTTCTAACACAAAAAGATAACAAAGTACTATCAAAAGTATTGATAAGGGCTTTGAGGGCAAATCCATCAAGAGGGGTACATTTCATACTTGTTAAGGCACACACCTACACGTCAAGGCACCAACAAGGGTGCTTCTTGGCTTGTACCAAGATATCTGTATGTTTGGGTTTTTTATGGGTTCTTGATCCTATTAATGGGTACCGATATCTCTTTTTGTGGTCCTAGTAATACAATTAGAATCTTACCCAGTGGTCTCTATTTTTTGGTTCTGTCTTGAACTGCACCTTTAAATCGGTTTCTGTATTAATGATTATTATTATTCCACTGTGCGGGTATGTTGAATTAAGCGAATCCTTTTGCCCAAATTTCCAAATTTCTCAGAATACCAAAAAGTTTCCTTACCTCCCACATTAAGGACCCCCACCTACCTACATATCAAATTTAATTGCATAAAACTATGCATTTAGGTGTACAGATCACGCCTGTATAATTTCATCTCTTAATTCGTTCATTTTGGGGTTGAAACGGACACGGTTGCGTTGATCAAAAATTTCAATAAATTTCCATTTCTACGTTGTCTAGACAGCATCGAAATCGGATGCCTCATTCCTTGCTTACAGACTGCTAAGGCCATGTGAGATCAACTTTCACATGTATACTCTCACCAACAAAAATCTGAAAAAAGGTACTTGAGATCTTTAAGCATCTAGAAGAATACTCCATTGATGGCTTTGTGGAGGATTATTCCAACCAGTGTTCTGCTCTCTGGGATGAATACGACGTTTATCATTGTCTATCATGTATCATCTGATATCAAAAGGGTTCAGTGCCAACACAATGAACTTCGATTGTAAATAACAATCGAAACCAAAACTTTTTGAAATTTCGACAAAAACTTTGATAGAAGCAACCGTGCCCATTTCGACGCCAAAATGAACAAATTAATTTCTGAAATTTTACAGTTGTGATCTCTACACTTAAATGCATCGTCTTATGCAATAAAATTTTGTGGGGATAAGTTGGGGGGTGGGTGGTCCTTCATGTGGGAGGTAAGGGAACAGTCATGTTTCTTGAGGATTTCGATGAAGGGTTTCAATGAGAAAATGTAGGAATTAAGTTATGCAATTTTGCAAGTATGAGCTATATACATGCATGTACTTATTTGTGTTATAATATCAAATATTGGATATGTAGGGCATCCCCACACATTTTACTTGGGTTGATAGTTTGTTGTTGATATTGACTCTGGTCCCAAGTACACTAGTGCAATGTTTCCAAGCTAAATCATTATTTGTTGGTGTGGTTGGCTTCCTAGCAACCTCATTGTCTAATAAACCACCACTACGATGCATGTCGTCCACATTGCGGAAACTAAAAGTGCATGCATTGCATAAGTATTTAATAATTTGAATAGCAAATATTAGGAAAATGCAATGCAATTATGAAATATTATAAGTACATACTATGTATGAGTACTGAATGGTGAAATAACCCCAATCCCCCTTTGCTGCTCTACAAAAAAAATACCAACAAGGATTGCAATTATCGAAATTTGGTGAAATTCATCGAAATTCGGCGAAATTCATCGAAATCGTCGAAATTCGCCGAAATTCATCGAAATCCGACGAAATTCATCGAAATCGTCAAAATTTGGCGAAATTCATCGAAATCCACACAGTTGCACGTTTCGGTACCAAATTCCATCGAAATCGAAAAAAATTGGCAAAATTTCGCCAATTTTGCAAAAACCTCATTCCTTGGGATTGACCAGTCATCAACTTATCTCCTACCTCCAATGAAGTCGAACATTGTAGGGGGATAGTCAACAACCATCCAGGCCTAATCGTGGCTCAAAGCATTACCCCCATGACCGCCTTTACTTTTGGCTTGACAAGAGGAACCTAACGACCCTTCTTATGGTTCATTTTGTGGAAAAAAAATAGGGAGTACCATTCTCTTCCTAGCATTGTTTCTCCACAACAACCTACAGAAAGAACGAGGGAGAAGTAAAGGAGGGGTCACCTTGAGGGTTTCTAAGTAGGAAAAAATGAAGTTTATGCAAAGAGGAGTTTTGCACAAGTGATTGTGGGTTTTCCAACAATGTTTTTCATCATCGTCCAACTCACCCAAGCTAAAAGAGGTAACCATGGTTCAAAATTTCGATCAAAATCTCAAAATTTCACTCAAAATTTTGGTTTCAATGGGTGTCAGACATAGAAATGCACACATCCAGGAATAGGTAAGTAAAATTTTGAAATTTTGATAGAAATTTCACAAAGGGGGTCAAAATTATGACAAAATACGGCAATTTCATTGAAAAAAGACCAGTTTGGGCATGCATTTTGCGAAACACAACCGAAATGGGTTCACAATTTTGAAAATCAACGGCCCAAAGCCTGTTGCACTTGGACGGTTACATAATTACTTCATTGGTGATTTTTTTGCATTCTCTTGCTCTTGAAGGATTTGTCTTCGGATCCAAGGTAAGTTTACTCTCTCTCCTTCCCATCTACATCTATTTCTTCTACTTTTACCCCAGCTTGATCAAAAGATTATTCCGAATTGCAAATTGCAAGTGATAGACTACAACTCAAACTTGAGGATTTATAAAATTATGCTATAAATTACATATAACTACAATCATTTTACAAATCCAACTTGATATATATCCTATTTGTCAAGATAATGGATAAAAGAGGATTACCAATGTGATAACCTATAAATTAATTCCTTCATTATGTTATTAAAAATGTCATCAAAATCCCCTTCAAAACAGTTTTCAATCTTTTCACACGTGTAGGACCCCCCCCCAACCAAGATCAATATATGATTTTTGTAACAGGATTTGGGTCAAAGCGATACCCGATTAGGGTGTGCTCTCCTTTATTACATAGACAAAGACTATTTACATGGTAGACCCAACAAGAATACGAAATAGTAAAGAGAAACATATATAGGAAAACTATTTTCTAACACTCCCCCTCAAGTTGGAGCATACACATCATGCATACCCAGCTTGGAAGTCATATGTTTAAAAGCTGAAGATGGAAGTGGCTTGGTGAAGATATCTGCCACTTGTTGATCAGTCCTAACATGAGGAGTTTGAATCTTCTTGGAGAGCACTAAATCACGAACAAAATGACAGTCCACTTCTATATGATTGGTCCTCACATGAAACACCGGATTGCTAGCAATATGAATGGTTGCCTGGTTATCACACATGAGAGAAATAGGGGTCTCAACAAACACGCCCATTTCTGACAAAACATACACAACCCACAGTAGCTCACAAGAAGCATGTGCCATGGCTCAATATTCGGCTTCTGTGCTGGATTATGCTACCACATTCTGTTTCTTGCTCTTCCAAGTCACCAAATGTGACCCAATAAACACACAATATCCAAAAGTAGATCGTCTATCTCCAACATCACCAGCCCAATCAGCATCAGTGAAATCAGTGAGTTTTAAGCCCGTAATGTAAGGCCCTTCCCCGGAGTTCCTTTGATGTATCAAAGAATCCGGGTGACTGCCATCCAATGTGATATCTTAGGCACACTCATAAACTGGCTAGCCACTCCAACAGCATAAGAAATATCAGGCCGAGTAACTGTCAAGTAGATCAGTTTCCCTACAATCCTTCTATACTTTGCTGGATCTGAAAACTCACTGTCATCATTTATAGAAGTCTTGGTATGATAGTCCATAGGCGTGGAGACAGGTTTACACTGTGCCATGCCTGTCTCTGCAAGCAGGTTAAGGACATATTTTCGCTGAGAGAGATTTGTTCCTTTCTTGGAGCGTAGGACTTCTATGCCAAGGAAATATCAAAGATTGCCCAGATCTTTCTTCTGAAATTATGTTTGCAGCCATGTCTTGAGTTGTAGATTGCCAGTAGAGTTATCACCAGTGATGACAATATCATCTACATAAATAGCTAGAATAATGGTGCCACTCAAAGACTTATGCACAAAGAGTGAGTGATCAGTAGAAGACTAGGTGAACCCAAACTGTATAGGTGCAGCACTGAATTTATCAAACCATGCCCGAGGTGACTGTTTCAGACCATACAAAGATTTCTTGAGCTTGCATACCTTCTGACACTCCCCCTGAGCAACATACCCAGGCGGTTGCTCCATTTACACCTCCTCAAGAAGATCACCATGAAGAAAGGTATTCTTGACATCCAACTGAAGAAGAGGCTAGGAAAAATGAGTAGCAACGGAAACAAGAATGTGCACGGAATTTAGCCGAGCCACTGGAGAAAAAATCTCAAAGAAGTCAACACCATGTGGTGATCCTCCCTAAACCCTCTCCTACCTAAACCCTAATGTTTCCCTTCCCCGGATGCTCTTCTCCCTTTCTTTTCTTCCCTCTCCCCTACCCGCCTTCTTTCCCTGCCCGCCGCCCATCTCCCTACCCGCCTTCTTTCCCTGTTCTAGGTTGTCGCCCCAGCACCCCACCATCCTCTCGTCCCCACTATCCAACCCCACCCACCCTTGCCTACCCAGTCCCACCCTCGCCACCACCCTAACCTCTCCACCGTCCTCACCCCCTCGTTTCCCCCCACAGAAACCCCAACCGCCACCCCACTGCTATCCAGCACCACACCTCGCAATGCCCCTCCCTCTAATGCCACATAGTAACCCTCCCCCACCAGCCCAAAAATATGTAGACGTATTCCCCCCAACCAGCCCATCTTGCCGCCAACAGACACAACCTCCTACCCAGCAACATGACGCAATCCCTCCCACCGCCATTGATATCCACTCCATCCATCCACCAACCTGCCGCCCCCCATCTCTTCCACCTAGACTTCTTTTTCTCTCTTCCAGCCACTCTCCTTCCCCAAACCAATAACCTCTCTATATCCTCCAGTAAGCCAGATCCAATCCGTTCTCACAAGTCATTTGTTGTATAAGGCAACACTACCCCAATTCACCTTTACGACTTAGGAAGGGACTTGTTCCCTCCTTTCTGCCTTCGCCACATGTCTATCTAATTGACAGTGTGACGCTGGTTTCATATCTTTTCTTTATGCCCATGTATTAGGTTTATCGAATATGTTGCTATTTGGGGTGATGCTTCACACCCCTGCTTTCTGATCAGCTTCTCTACCACACCTTTCTGGTGCCTCGTGTGGTTTGAACACTAACTTGCTCCATAATGGCCTCTACCGATAACTTTAGGACTATATGAGTGACCACAATAAAATTGTAAGGTTCTAACTACCATACATGGTGTATAAGCAATTTTTTTCAAATGATCATTTTGGTTGAGTATTGCCAATTTTACAGCGGCTCTTTCCACAGTCTTTGTTCCTAAGACTGTTGCTGAAGCCCTAACACTAGCACATCCTGCATGGCATCATGCAATGGGAGGTGGAAATGGATGCACTTCATACACAACATACATGGGATTTGGTATATGCTCCTTCTCATTTTTCTCCTATGGGATGTAGATGGATTTTTATATTTAAATATCAACTTGATAGCAATGTTGAATGCCTCAAGGCTTGCTTTGTTGCTAAAGGCTATACACAGACTTATGGTGTAGGTTTTTTTGAGACCTCTTCTCTTTTTTCTCATCTCAACTTTGTGTGTGCTTATTTCTATGAATGTCAATAAATGTTGACCTCTTCCAATCAGATGTCAAAAATGTTTTCTTGTATTGCGATTTGTATGAGGAGGTGATATATGGAGAAATCTCCCGTAATTGTTGCTCTGGGAGAGTGTCCTAAAGTTTTCCGCCTAAGGAAAGCCGTTTATGGAATAAAACAAAGCCCAGGAGACTGTGTTGTACAGGCTCCCGCCTGGGCGGCGCCTGGGCAGCGCCTGGGCGCCTAGGCTTATGTCAGCCCGCCTCAAACTGGGCGCCCAGGCCCCTAATTGGCCTAAGTTGTTGTGTAAGGCCTTTTGAGACCCAAATTAAGCCTTCTGAGGCCCAAATTAAGCCAATTGAAGGCTAATTTAGCATAAATTAGATCTGAATTTGATGAAATTGAGTTATTTTGTGGTTAAATTGGGTCTGGTTTATCCCAAACGGGATCAATTTAGGGTAAATTAGGTCTGATTTGGGGGAAATAGTTCTAATTTGGGGAAATTAGTTCTAATTTGGGGGAATTAGGTCTAATTCGGGGGGATTAGGTCTAATTTGGTCATGTAAGGCCTCGTTTAGATCAACATAGGGAAATTTAGGGTGGGTTAGGTTTGATTTGGTCATGCTATGCAAATTCGGTTTGATTTTAGGCCAAATTATGTCAAATTTGAGCAGATTAGGTCTCATTTGGGGAAAATCAGTCTGATTTTGGGGAAATGGTCTGATATGGTGAGATTAGGTCTAATTTTGCCAAATTAAATGTTGTTTAGGTCAATATAGGAAAAATTCTAGGAAATTAGGTCTGATTGGATCATAATATACAAAATTAGGTTTTATTTAGGCCAAATCATGTCAAAATTGGGCACATTAGGTCTAATTTAAGGGAAACAAGTATGATTTGGGGGAATTTGTTCTAAATTGGATGACTAGGTCTTATTTGGTCAAATTTTGTCTCATTTAGGTGTATATATGAAAATTTTATGGAAATTGGGATTGATTAGGTCATGGTATACAAAATTAGGTCTGGTTTAGGCAAAAATTAGGTTAAACTAGGTCAAATTTGGATCAAATGAGTTTAAATTAGGGCCAATCAGTTCTAATTTAGACCTTGTTAGTTTTGATTTAGCCTAAATTCTACATAATAGTATTATACATTGTTTTGGCTACAAACATTATACATGTTTAGCTTTCTGATTTCTATATGAATTTTGTTTAGGTAAAACTTCCACAATTCAATCCATATCTAATGATAATGTTGCTTTCTTCATACAATGCTAGCATAGTGATTGCATATTTATCCTGTACATTTATGTATAACGATTGTATTTTTCAGAAATTTTACATATATCTGTTAAAACAAAAATATATAAAAATGCCTAGGCCTCCGCCTGGGCGCCTAGGCAGTTTGGGCGTCCCCCTGGAACGCCTGGCCGCCTAGCCGCCTATACAACCATGCCAGGAGATTAGTTTGATAAATTAAGTTACATTCTTGATATGTTTGATTTTATTCGCTCTCCTTCTGATCATTTAGTGTTTGTGAAAACAAATAATGTTGGGATAGTAATTCTAATTGTATATGTTGATGATAGCATCCTTTCTGGGAGTAACCATCACGGTATTTAAGCAAACAAGGAATATTTGAGCACCTTATCACTAAAGATATGGGTAAATTGCGCAGCGTTATTTTTTGGGAATAATTGAAGTATCACATTCCTCCTTTGGAGTATGTCTATCCCAGCACAAGTATATTCTTGATCTACTGTAAGAAAGTGGCATGTTAAGCGCCAAGCCAGTGAGCACACCTCTCGATTCCAACACTAATTAGGACGATGATTTTTCTCCTTCAAATCCTTAAGGCAAACACTATAGAAGACTAATTTCCAAGCTCATTTTCTTAAGTGTTACACAAGCCAATATTACATCTGTTCTTGGACTTGTGAGTAGGTATCTTGATAAACCTTGACAATGTCATCGGAATGATGTTTGTGTAATATCCTCAATTTTGGTGAACTTAATTATATAAATATAAAGCATAAATTGATAAGTAAATTCCCAAATTGTATTATTGATAAGAATAACAAAGTTCTTCACTTTGTGGCATGGGTGCAACCCATGGCCCAAGTGAGGTCCATGAAGACTATTTGCTATGCAAATAGGTGCTTGGAACACAAGTTAAAGAAATAAGAGATTTTGTGCATAAATAAATAGTGATGGCTTTATGAATTATTAGAAAACCAAAATATGAGATAATATGCAAGTTTCCAAAAGAAAATAAGGTGTGTGGTATTTAGATAATTAATAAAGTAATTATCTAACTTAGTATCTCAACACAATGTTTGAGGCATCAAATAAGAATAAATCGATCTAACTTTTGGTATACTTGGAAATAATAATGAAAAAATGAGAATTCTAGAAAGTGGGAGAAAAGGGGCATTCCATGAGATAATGGTATTTGTATAAAATACATGTTGAAAAGGAGCAAGTTTTGGATATGAAAAGATATCCCAATAAAGCCTCACAAATTGGATATGGGTGGGAAAAGATTAACGAGTCCCTAAATGTGATTTAAGGAATATATCAAAGAAAGAGATAAAGAATATAAGCAGTTCAAAAACAGATTAATGATCGAATTATCCAAGGGTACCATATAGGTATATGCTTTCCTTTATAGCATGGTGTATCAACTAAGAAAAATTGGTAACCGACTGTGGATATATGTGTTTCTATATTGGAAAGATATTGAATATTTTCCTTAACCACCATGCGTACTCTTGTCATAAATTTTGGTCATAATCATAAGAAAGAGAGAAAGATTAGTAAAAGGAAAACCTTGGAATAAGCCATGAAATCGTATACAAAGCAAGGATGAGAAGGGAAAATCAGACTTTCCATGAGACCATCCCCATGCATTACGATAAAAGGAGAGGCAGACCCCCAGCTTGCTGCCATCTCTCTCCCTCCTCACCATCCTACTCAAAACCCTAAAGAACTCCGTCTAGCGGCTATAAAGGAAAGTATAGAAGCCCTCACATCTAGGAAAAGTTGGCTCGAGACCCTACAGACCAGGGTGAAGCTCTTAGTAGAACTGCTACCGCCTGAAACCCTTTTGATCCTATGGAAGGTGACATCAAGCTGTGTACCGGTTACTAAAGGAAGACATGGACGATGAAGCTTCTCCTCCTGTTCTCCTGCTCGCCTCACAAGGAGCATGAGGAGAGCCTCGGATGACTTGGACGCCACTACAGACAACGATGCGGACGCATGCGAGATGTCTAGGTAAGGACCCTACCCCCCTTCTCTTGTCATAAGCTTGCCGCCCATGCCAGCAAAATCAGAACCTGCTACCCCTTTCCCGACCACCATAACCCACCCCCAATAGCTCGCCATGTCCGGCTATGCAGGACGGAAGGCATAGAAGCCTTGTCGCGGCGGCAGAGGCTATTAGCGTAGATTCTCCAGGGGATTGACCTCGTGGTCGGCCGCTCGACATCCGTCGCGAGCCAACTTCGGGAAAGAAGACGACCCGAGGCAGTAAAATGACTGAACTGCCCCAACCGCGTGATCTAACGTGATCACTGCGTAAAGGACAGACTGGCCAATTCACGGGGTATTAACAAGCACCCTGGGTAAGAGTTAATAATGTATAATTTGTTGATGTGGCATATTTTGATTGATCAACATATGCTTAGTATAAAATAAATGTAGTAATTAAATCGTGGATCGGATCATAGTGAAATTATATACCAAAATGATCAAAAAAATGAGAGGAATGTAAAAGAATGCTTACAGACTCTGATTTTGCCTCTAGTTCCGAAAGTAGTGCTAGCATGTAATAGAGTGATGGTTAATAAATGGAAACCCTAGATTTGGATATTGAAGTGTTAGAAACGCTAAAAACCTTTCTTTTATGCTATTACCTAATCTTGTTGAGTATAATGATAATCAAGATGATGATGATAATGATTATATGATAAATACAGTTTCTAAAATGAATAATCATGCATATGAAGAATTAGGTGTTGTTTGGTTAGAGATCTAATCTGAACTGGGTGTTGTCTTTCTGTGCCATGTAGACACTAATCCCAACTAACCCAACCCAGTTCTGGTCTTGTTTTGTTTGGCAGAAACTGAACTGACGGGGACCGTTTCGGATTCTGTAATCTTCTAATCCAAACCAAGTCCTGCTCTTAGCAGGATTTCAAATCCCAATCCAGATTTGACTCTGTTTTTTGTGACATTTTATTTTATATGTCAGACTGAAAAACACAAGTTACGAGGCCAGTCTAATCTAATGAGTGCTTTTAATGGGATGAGTTGCCTAACAAAAACAAGACACCGAATCCAGATAAATTAATCCAGATCTATCGACTAACCCAGTCCAGATTTCATAATCTCGATCTCCATCCAAACAGGGGCTTAGGGTTTAAGGATCCTAACTTGCTAGGTTGTTAATGAAGTTAATCCGATCTAAGTGTATTTATAATAAAAAGGATATGGTAGATAAGATGATTAGGATTTCACTTAGTGGTTAATATGTAATGGAACTAGGGTTTGTACCCTTATTCCCTATCTAGACTCGAGACAATCCTAGTCATAGATTAGGATCCGAGTAGGGTTTTATTTGTTTTGGAGGTATGGTGACACATTAGGGTTCAATACATGTAGATTGAATGGTTGGTTGATTGGATTCACTTGATGATTGGATTACCAAAAATATATGTGAAGCATACATCTGCATGGTTCTACAAAAGGTATGTGGTTACGCTTATGACTACCCACAATAGTTTGTCGGTGTTTGTCGAGTGTTTCTCGAGGATTGATTAAATAATCTATTGAGTGTTTATATACCTTATGTTCAATAACAATGCCACTACTATGACTATCACATAAATTTGGATATCATATTTTGAACCCTAGGCTGACGAGTATCAAAGGAGTGATGCACACGAGTACTGGAAGGGAAAGTAATCACTCCCAAGATAATATATCCAGTAAGGGCCAGAATATGTAAAGAAAATGACAGTTCTTATTTAAAATATTTGATGTTTTATATGTGATTATCTCAGTTGTTCACTTGTGTTTGCACCCCAAGTACACATTATAGCAATATGATGGTCGCGTTTTGTTTGTTGGCGTTTTACGTATATGATACACGTTATAAAGGGCATGAAGAATAAGATGAAAGATAATGAAGGTATTAAAGCTAAACCAAAGAGGATTCGATAGATGATACTTTTTCTCATATGTACAGTTATGATGATAGAGATTCATGTAACTCCTTAGAGGAGCATCTTGAAACAATATTTGAATTAATGAAAATTATTTGTTGTTATTTATTATTTGCTAAATCTGGATCCTTGGGAATTGCATGTAATGGCTCTCAACTTTTTGGGTCTTTCCTTGATAGGAGGATGCTGAAAAGTGAGATTGTTACAGTTTGTCACATTCTTGAGCTGCCCTAGAAAAGGTCTTCTATAATCTATACAAGAAAAATGGGCACTGCAAGATTAGTGGATTTTCTGATTCTGACTATGCATGCAGCAAGGTTGATTGTAAATTTACCTGGGGCAAGTTGTTGTCACTCGATCTACTGTTGAAGCTCTTGTTGATTAAAGCTTGCAAGTTACCGGCAAGCTTAAAAAGTGTGAGGCGTAATGAGGCATTTTTGTCTCGGTGAGGCAAGCGTAACCCTCATAATATGCATGACGCAGTCTTAATAAATAGAATTATACGTGCATATACATATTTGTATATTTATAAGGATTATATGTTTATATATGTTTTATGTAAATGCATGCGTGTAACATAAATATGTATATACAACAAAACTAAAACTAAATAGAAATTATTATGAAACTTCATAAGGATAAAAAGAGATTTAAGACCACTACAATACTGAAGAATATACATAGAAAATAATAAGATATCAATTAAATAGATGGCGAACAAATATGATTTAAACAAAGAAAAAGTAAGGGAGACAGAATTTGGAATTAGTAGCAATCATCATCATCATCATCTAAGTCTCAGTCCCAACTATGTATAGCAATAAGGATCCAAAATTAGTTAACAGTGAGATGAAATCCATCGGCATAGTAAATAAGAATCTAGCAAACAACGATAAATTTATCAATGAAGATTGAAAGACAACACTCAAAGAATGATTAATTATAAATTCAGTAATAAAAGAATCATCTACAACATGTCAAAAACTATGAATATTATTTTCTGAATAAAGTGTTTGTAATAATCTTATTAGTAGAAATTTTCGTGGTTAATATAATACATTACTATCCAGATCGAGCTTGTGCCTCAACTAAAATTCAGAGCCTTAGTGCTTTGAGGTGAGCCTCAATGCTTTGCGAGCCTCAGACATTGTGAGGTGTACGCCTCAGTCCAACACATCGAGGCATAAGCCTCGAGGCACAAATGGGATAGCCTCGCCTCAAGGCGTAAGCCTCGAGGCACAAATGGGATAGCCTCGGCTCGAGGCATAAACCTTGAGAGCCTCAAGATGGGGTTCTAAATACATGGTTACCGGTCGTGAGCTATTGCTAGCAATATCTAGTTGAGATGAATGCTTGAGTGATGAAATGTGAGATTTGAGAAGGGTGGCACTTCTTGTTTTGGATGAGTATATATGTTAGTTTGGTTTTGGTTTTCTTTCTAAATTATGTATGCCTACAAAGTAGGTTTGGGATTCTCTTGGCACAAACTTGAGGGAAGTGTTGAAAGTGAATTTAGTTAATTGATTTGTTATCTATTTCGTATAAAGGGGAAGTATTAAGCGTGTTGCTCATTAGCGTTTGAGTTCACTAAATGCCCCCCTCCCCGGCATATATAGTAGCAGCGTTTTTATAATGAATTGTCCTAATTCCTTCTATTTACCTTTTACAAGTTTAGCTCGTCATCAAGCTTTAGTACCTCTAAGGATTCTCCAAAATACATCCCTCTTCTGCAATCAACTTGAGATTGGAGCCTATAGGTTACAATATTGGTTTGAAACATGCATATCAATCTCTTCTAGAAGATCAAGAATATATTTCCTCTTAGTTTGTATGAATCCAATTTTAAACAATCCATCAAACTGGTTGTGTCCTATGCTTTAAGGTGTCCATGTATAATTGCTTTAAATTGAGATATACTTATTTTTATTATGACCAATGATGATTACATCGTTGCCATAAACATCTAGAAAATGCACCCAACGAGAGTGCGCCCAAACATCTAATGGTCTATATCACATCTCCCTAGACCAACATCCAAAACAAAACTGCTAGATTGACCAAACGGAGATCAAGGAGCTGTAGCTAAAACCATAGTGACTTGTACATTCTGCACACCACCATGCTAAATATTCCCAAGTCTTGAGCAACAAATTCCAAAGGTTTCACCATGTATGACTCTTCGGTATTATCCATATGATGAGAAGCATTTTTTTATCTCAGCTACTGAAGAAGCTAAAAAATATGTAGCAATCTAGGATAGGAAATCCAAACACAAGTCATCTTAAGTTGTTAACATAACTATCATCACGTAACAATCATCTTCATACATGTATTCCTTAGCTTCCAAAAAACTTTAGTTTATCCTTCAAACATTTATACCAACGATGACGACGAAGAACCACTAATAAGAAAGCATTGCTTTTCGAAGTAGTGGAGAAACAACAAGAAATAGATTAATCTACATAAAGGTAGACAGTCTATTTGTATAACCTAGCATTCTCAAACTGATTAAGGTAGATATAGGGAAATCAAAAACATCATAAGCTCTCATACAAATTGCAATCAAAAATTTAATCAATTGCCTCAGCTATTAATCAACGTCAATGGGTATAATTAAGGCATGATGAAAAGTGGAGGCACATGTCTCTAGAGAACCTAGAGACATAGAGATGACAGATGATTGATGGTGGATTAAGCATGTTGTCATCGGCATTGCCTCGATTATTATTTTTCTTATACACAACTATAAACAAGCACAGAGGGTGGGATCCAAGTTTGAGTGTGACTATTTTGACAAAGATGACAAATCTAGGATGCATGGACGCTTCATCGAAGCTCTTCTTTCCATGTTCAACACGTATTGGACGCAATCACATCCAAGCACGCCTCAAAAGATATTGGACACTAACACTAGTGTCCTATCTATGTCATGTTGTGTCCTTTTATAGAAGGGAATGACATGAAGTACAAACATGTTAGTTTTTCTAGTAATTTTTTTTATTTTTATTTCCTCTTGATTATTTCTAGATTTAAGAAATGTTGGAGTCAAAAACTAATAGAATAATTTCTGTTAATTTCATTACAATGCTAGAATGTCCAAGAAAAAGGGCATTGAACCACAATGAGCATTGCCACATATTTTTTGCAATTAATACTTGTCAATTGGACATTATCTTGGGAGTATTTTTGTTCCTCATGTTTCAATCAAATATAGATAGTTGAACCTTTGCTAGAAAATGGGGAGAAATAGCATGATCTATGACTCATCAATTTATAATGAGTTTAAAATGGACAATGACTAAGTTATAGTTCAATGTAATTGTAAATACATACACAGAATATCGATGTATGCTTTCTTGTTACAAGCATATACATCTTTTTATCCTTTCATTGTGTCAGTTTCCTATATTATTAGAAATTGTTGTGTCATGTGTCCACATATGTGCCTTTTTGTATCTAAAATCATATTTGTGCTTCCTAGTGATAGACTTAACACAAACAGCATAACCAAATATATTCAATCTCAATAGACATTAATGATTTCCGAAGAATGGTTTCTTTAAAGCACAACATCAAGGAGAAGAATAAAATGATACAAAGATATGCCCAATGACATAAGGATTTTTCTGCACATTTAAATAACTTAAAAGTGCATATTTGACAGGCATAGGAGTTGGGAAGCCCGGAATAATCAAAGTAGGTGAAGTCCCTATACTAGACACGTATTGAGGCAATGACAAATGCATGATGTTGATTTTCATTTGCATTATGTACTCAGGATGTGAGTAGATTTTCCAAGGGATGTTTGATCCAGTATATATTGATGAAAAGATGGCAAAAAGATTTTTCGTTAATAATCAAGTAGGTGAAGTCCCCATAACAGACACGTATTAGACACCCTTACTCCCATGGACACCACCAAATATGAGGCAATGACAAATGCATGATTTTCATTTTCATTTGCATTATGTACTTAGGA
Source organism: Alisma plantago-aquatica (assembly GCA_963693085.1). NCBI lineage: Eukaryota > Viridiplantae > Streptophyta > Magnoliopsida > Alismatales > Alismataceae > Alisma > Alisma plantago-aquatica. Next base: position 338,049,291 of record OY856414.1, read on the forward strand.
TGTGGGTAATTTTCCAATGGATTTTTGATCCAGTGAGTATTGATCAAAAGATGGCAAAAAGATTTTTTGTGAAATTACACCAGTTAGATAAACTTTTAAGCTTAAAATCGAACAAGGATAAATGAATATATGCATTAACTAATATTATCTAAAAAGTGAGCTCACAAGGTTGTGGTGTAGTGGCAATGGACAGCATTGGTGCTAAAGAGTAAAGACCAGCTGAAACTCATTAGGGGGTCAAATTCACCGAGATCTCTTAGCTAGTCTATGTGTTTGTTCTATTGTACTATCCTAACCCTTAGTCTAGTTATCATCCCCTTGAATTAACCACCCTATAGAGTCTATGTAGCATTATGGGGTCTTGGAGGAGTTCCCCTATTAGACCCCATGTCTGAGATCTCTGATTGTCATATATTTTCAAAAATTCACATATCCTATGGTTGTATCCATGCCAATGTCCACTGATCAAAGCTTCAAAAAGTGAACTAAGCTCCATATGAGGCTTAGTTAAATTTTGGATAGCATATCCATGATTGTCTGTGAGTTATGAAGCTAGATGTGGTTCCAGCCCACATATACCCCAGATGAGTGAGGAGAATCTTTGTTTTGCATATTGTGTTTATTTGATAGTAATAGGATGATATTTTGAAACTTTTCCATTATCCAAAATAGAATTTGTCTAATTTAAGTGTCAATTAGAATATGAATCTCGTTGACATAATTATTTCAACTAAACAGATACCAGCTGGCATATGCTCCCCATTTGCATCTATCACCCCTATATTCTCCAAGGTACCCTACTATCTGCATTTTGCACTATTGAACTTTGGAACATTGCTAATGAATCTATACTATATAGGAAAGCCCGTGGAGGGGGGTGGATGCAATTTTCTCCATTATTTTTTGAAATTACATATTGGTCCCTGTGTGTGTACACCACACTTTTCTCTTAAAAAATTTAAATTATATATTATATTAGGAGACACATCTATACTATATAGGAAAGCCTGTGGAGGGGGATGGATGCAATTTTCTCCATTATTTTTAAAATTATATATTGGTCCCTATGTATATGAGAAGTCTTATTAATATATGTATCGTACATATTTTTTTATTTTTTAAGTTAAATCTATAAATTATTGATTGTAGTCTACTACCGTGCATAGCACGGGCTTATGCCTAGTTATATTTGATGAGAGAATTTTAAATATATAAACATAGTATAAGTGATCAAAAGCCAACAAAACTCAAGTTCACAATGAGATGGCTAAGTTACCTTTAAGTGTTCAACTCTAACAGTAAGTGGATCTTCGTTTACCTGTTGCAGATAGCGTTATGACAATAATGACAAGACTGCTGAAATTGAAACAAGATTAGGTCAACAATATAAAGAGGTCACCAGCTAACCATTTCTGTTATCCGTAAACGCCGATAACCCCAAAGCACGACATCCTTTCCTTGTATGCTCGTTATCTAACAGATACAGAGTTGATGCACAATATAAGAATGATGTGAGATGTTATTTTGTAGTATCAATAAAACAAAAAGAATAGTACTCTCTCTCTCTCTCTCTCATTCTCTCTCTCTCTCTCTCTCTCTCTCTCTCTCTCTCTCTCTCTCTCTCTCTATATATATATATATATATATATATATATATATATATAAGGTGGTGGGGTTGATCACCTTTGCCAAAGTACCAATGTTGTGTAGACGATTGAACAATTCCTTTCCTTTAACTTCAGAAGAATTATTCTCCTCTGAGCCGGACAAAAACTTGGAATCAGAACCAGGATCATCTTTTAGAAGAAAAGCACCAGCATACACTATTGATCTTTTATGGTTTTCCAGTAAGGCAGCTTGTAGTTTAGAATCCTGGAATTGAAATAGGTATTGAGATTATTGGGCAGCAAAAATCAAATACTCTTAATTTTCATAACATAGGCTCTAAACACAAAATACAACTTGAAGAAATATGAATACGACACATATGTATTCCTAGCTTCACCTGCTGAGAGAAAGCCAACTGTGAGGACGTTTTTTGTATATTTAAAGGTGGATACAGACTTCTGAACACTACTAACTAAAAAAACAATCAAGTCCTTAATCAAGTGTGAGTCTTCTTCCATTCAGCGTCAATTTGCATTGCTTTTGAGTTTTGATTTGAGTTGCAACTTATAAGGAGACTGAAACCTTCTCTGCTAATTTGTACTATGCTATTATTAGCCAAACCCTGCCCCCTCCCCTAAACTCCTGACTGAAGTTATCCTGATAAGGGCATTCATCGACCTACTTTGTACACACTAACTTTATAAGTCAACTGTCAGTCTTTGGAAAGTTTGTTCCCAATGTCAAATCATTAATCAGTCCCACCTTATATCTTAGGGAGTCATTCCCAATGCTATGTTCCCTTCACCTGGCACCACCATAGCATTCACATTTTCATAAGATGCGTCACGAACTCCATTACTAACGTTCACTACCACAGAAACTAGAAGTATAGTCGTTTGATTATACTTATTCACGAATTCAATTATATTTTTGTGGCAGCATGCAATTTCTTTCACGGATCTCAATTTCATCCACCATGCACTGATCCTATGAACAATATCCTTTTGCCCTCCCTTTACATAATTGAGCCTAGGCTTAGCATATTTGAAGAACTTCGTCATATCGAGCCTAACTCCACCCCCTTCACGACTTGCGGTATTGCTAAAAAAATCCAATAAGATGTGGTTCCATTTTAATAATTGAAAGGATCCCTGGACATAATTTTTTTGTTCATTGTTATTCATCGTCGTGCCCCTAATTGCATACATATCATCAGTTACAGTTTAGATTGTATACTACTTCAGGTATGATATAGTCTTTTCCAAGATTGGTGCAAATCACGTAATAATTACAGCTCACTAGACTAGAAGAGGTCTGTTGGGTAATGGCACTTTCATTGTTTCATATCTTTCTGACAACAAAGTCTTCGCAATATGTATGTTGAAACTTTGAAATATGGTGCAGAGTTAAAATGGTCATCTTGCCAGGAAGTAGCTAGTGGGTTCTTTTTATATATTACACTTTGCAATAGTGAAATCTCTGTGCTGCCGATTGTTAGGACAAAGAAGAAATTTTCTTGGAGACATTTTTATAAGTAACTAAGGTATCATAAAAGTACAAAATAGTTGATATGATAGACTGAAGCTTTATTACAAAATCATACAGGTTAGAAATCATTAACCAAATTAGACAACTAGCGTACCTTCACGGAGATGGGCATGTAAAATCCAGGAAATAAAGGTCTTTGTGATAATGGCAAAGCAATAACCTGAATAAAAAGAGAAAGAGAAATCAATTCATTAGAGAAGAATGAAGTTAACATAGTTACATAACCAATGTACACTAAAAAGTGCAAGAACAAGTGAGCCTCTTATAGCATTCATCTCCTAGAATTTCTATCTAGTGAATTTATAGTTCCATAAGCACAAGAACTCAACTGTCAAGTCTTTTTTTGTATATGATCCGTCACAGAAATGCACAACATATTCATTGAAGGTGTTACAATCTTTTTCAGAAGACAATCGAAGCCAGTTATGTGTTTTGAAAACTCTACTACGAGTCTAAAACATGACAACGAGTCTAAAACATGACAACGAGTCTATCGTTTAGGTACATATCAACTTTTTTATGTACTAGAGATGGTATAGGGCCTAATGATTGGTGCAGATCTGAATGAAAAAACAAACACTGAGATGTTCTGAGATGCAGCTTATGAAAAACCAATCATAGTGAAAACTGGGAAGATAAAGTTTTAACCGTTAACCATGAGACCACAAAATCACATCCACACTGTCTATTTTATAAACAATCAGAGAAAACGATAGCCATAGATACAAGACACTGTGTTATGGGCAGTTTTCTGTACTTTTGTAACATGTAAGACATGCAGGGCATCAAGCAGTCAATTTTACTTGTGACATATTTGTCGTTTGACTATGCCAAATTTTGTTTTAATCAAGCAATCCTAAGCAGCCGATCAAGCAGATCATGTGAGGTGGAACAAAGTGGGATAACGTGCCCTCTTAAGAACAGAACACTCAGATTTCCGCTTCAACCAAGAATTCTCAGGTACTGTGTAAGTAGTTGACAAAAGGCTTTTTGAATCCGTGGTTTATATCGATGTTTAGGTCATAAATCATACTATTACATAGATTTATATATTTATAAAAGTTTAACAAATATATCATTATATGTTATTGTAGTTGTAGATAAAAATACAAAGAAACTTAATCATCCACTTCTGATATATTGCGGCAACCTAGCGGCTACAATATCCTTATGCTCTCTTCCTGTCTTCTGCTTTCTTGAACACTACTGCTAGGGTTGGACTATTATTGATTGTTTTTTTCGTACGCGTTGTCGTTGCAATGAGCTCGATCTTTCCCCCCTTCATACAGACATACACACACTTTCTGTTACAGTGTGCAAGCTCTTGAGTCTTGCCTACACAGACACATGGACGCATGCACACACGCACCAGAGCTCGTGGAAGTAAGCGAGATGGATCCTAATAACGTTGATATTATTTATAAACATTTTATACTTATGAGGTGAAAAAATAGGACATGTGTGATCTCATATTGTCAACAGCATAGAATAATATCACTGTTAACGAGCAGTACTTTTAATAGTGATTCAACCCTCGCCGCTTAACAATCTACCCGTATAGTGTTATTGAGGCTCATTTAGGATAATAACTAAGGACCAGCTAGTTTTCCGGGGGTTTTGTGACAGGATCATTCCTTGAGACCATATAATATTTAAGTATGAATTTGGTGCTACCTTTTATAGAGTTATTGTAAGATGGACAAGCAGTGACAAAATCAATTCTTGGAATCTGACAGTTGTCCAACTCAAGACCAAGTGTACTCTCAATAGTTAGATTAATTGCGCTTAAGTAACCACGGGATCATGTATGTTCTCGCTCCGCTTTGCACTTTCTAAAACATTGTTGAAACGGTAGGTTTTTTGTTCGTTGGTAACTTATATAGTCAAAATCTTAGTTATCAAGGTTCCCGCCTAGGCGCCCCGAACTAGGCGCCCGGCCTATTACATGTATTATGTGGGCGTCTAAGGCATTTTAGGCCCAAAATAAGCCATTTATGGGTTAAATTATCATGGATCAAGTCTTGATTTGGTCAAATTAGATAATCTTGAGTCAATTTATGGTTGAAATAGGTCTGATTTAAGCATGGAATTAAATGTCGTCGACATGGGGCGAAATTTTGCCGATTTTGTCGATGTCAACAACTGGCGACGTCGAATCCATGTCAACATCCTCATTCCACAATATCCTCGACGTTTCGTCGAAGTTGTCGACATTTCCCCATATGTCGACGAAGTTGACCCAGGCATGGAATAAATTTTCGATCGAAATTACAAAATTTCGCTCGAAATTTCTTTTCTTTTTCAATCGAAGATCGAAACCTATGATCGGACACGAAATGCAAGGAATGGGGCGTAATTTTGCAAAAATTTCGACCCTAGGTGCGAAATTTCGCAAAATAGGGTGAAATTTCACAACAAAAAGGCTAGTTTGGGCCGTAATTTCGCGAAATGGTACAGAAACACAACTTAAATTTCGAGAAATTTGTTCCTAAGGCTGCTTATACAACATCTTGGGTATTTTGGCAATTGTTTTTTAATCTCTTGCATCTAAAGCCTATTTTCCTTAATTCTAAGGCATGTTTCTGCCATCTCTAGACCATCTATACATTACCTTCATCAATTTCTACACTTCTATAGAGATATGGAGAAATACTTCGAAAATAACAAAGTTCTTTCTTGGATCTATGTATAAATTTCCCATGTAACTTAGTTAAAATGCGAACACTAGACTTATACAACTTGTAGTTTGTAACTTTGTAACTTGTAATTGTAAGTTATACATTCTAAGCTGTAGTCTAACTGTCTAGCAGACTTGCCATTTCTGATCATTTGTGCACTCACTCATCAAGACATGGATCCCACCCTAACCTCTAAACATATAACTTTAATATATAATCTAGTGTATCTTTGTCTAAACAAAGTGTATGCAAAATTTCATAATCTAATTCCTTCATTTTGTCATCGAAATTGCCATCGAAATTCTGTCGAAATTGTTTAGCTTCCTTCACTTACAAATGTCGGAGACCCCCCACCCCACATATCCAATATGAAATATTATTGCATATTTGAGTAGATCTTGGCATTTAGATCGTCCTGGTAATTTTCATAATTTAATTCGCTTATTTGGTCGTCGAAATCGTTCAGGCCGTAAACTGAGTTGTACGGGCACTCGCCCAGGCGGCGCCAAGGTGCGCCTAGGCGGCCCAGGCGTTCACCTAGGGTCCCAATCCTAGGCGCCCAGCCTAGTTAGGCCTCTGGGCGGCCTGGGCAGACTGGGCGGATGCCTGGGCGGCGCCTAGGCTGCTGCTGAATTTTTTTTTTACATTTTTTATTAAGTTATTTACTGAATTGTGTTTATTTATGTACTGATTTTGTTATTATTTAATCATCTACTTATTTAACTTTATTTATCAACTGATTTAACTTTATTTATCAACTGATTTGTATTTATTCATCTACTATTTGTATTTATTTATGTACTGATTCAGGAATTAATTAATCGTCTACTGATTTATATTAGTTTATCAACTGATTTGTATTTATTCATCTGTTAATTTGTATTTTTTTGTCTGCTGTTTTATATAGTTTTCTACTCATTTGAATTTTTTTATGTACTGCTTTTGAAATTACATAATCATCTACTGATGTATCTTTATTTATCAATAGATTTGTATTTACTTATCTGCTTAACATTATGTATTCATCTACTTATTTGTATTTATTTATCTACTGTTTTTTATTTAGTTATCTACTAATTTGTGTTTATTTATGTACAGATTCTGATATTATTTAATCATCTACTCATTTAACTTTATTCATCAACTGATTTAATTATATTTATCAACTGATTTGTATTTATTGTATTTATTAATCTACTATTTGTATTTATTTATGTACTGATTTAGGAATGAATTAATCATCTACTGATTTATATTAGTTTATCAACTGATTTGTATTTATTCATCTACTTATTTGTATTTATTCATCTACTAAATTTATCCGTATACTGTTTTTTATTTAGTGATCTACTCATTTGAATTTATTTGTGTACTGCTTTTAAAATTATATGATCATCTAGTGATGTAACTTTATTTATCAACTGATTTGTATTTATTTATCCACTTAATTGTATTTGTTCATCTAGTTATTTGTATTTATTCATCTATAGTTTTTTATTTAGTTATCTACTGATTTGTGTTTATTTATGTAATGATTCTGATATTATTTAATCATCTACTCACTTAACTTTATTTATCATAAATTTTACATGTATCCATTATATTAATATATATATATAAGAAAACGCCTGGGCCTCCGTCTGGGCGCCTAGGCGGCCTGGGCGTCCCCAGGCAACGCCTGGTCGCCTAGCCGCCTATACAACCATGGCCGTAAATATCGAAATTTCGTGCGAAATTTTGAAAATTTTCTATTTTTGGGCCATCGGACACGACATCGAAATCGAACATTTAATTCTATGGACCCAGGTCCATTCAAAAATTCCACAATGTCCTCAGACATTTGTCGAAGTTTTCGAAGTTGGCGACATTCTTCTGGTGTTTTGTGGAGTTTGCTGTGTGAGGGGGGAAAAGTGTTGGAGCTCAAGGTAAGATGATTTTAATGTTATTTTTTTATTATTCTAAAATAATAGTAATAGACCAACCCCTTCTCTGCTAGATGTACCATAGATTTACACCATTTTTATGTAGTTTGTTTATTGTCACAAACTTTTATATGGAAGAACTCTATAATTCAGAGATGACTGTATGTAATCGTGTATTTTTCTATCATATGTAAACCTACATGGATGGCTATATGTAAACATATATTGTGTTTTTTTAGCTAGATTCGATGAAATTTGTCAATTTTCTCACAAAATGACTATGTTAGCTTAATTTTTTTCAAAGTTGCATCGAAGTTTGGTTGTAAAAATCCTGGACATTTCCACAAACTTCCATGTCCACACCTGTCGAAGTCGAAGACCTGTTCCATGGATTTAAGCAAAATCAGGTCAAATTTTGGAAAATTGGGGGAAAACAGGTCTGATTTGGGTCAAATTGTAAGTCATCATAGCTTGTTTGTTAAAAAAAATTACTACCTTATATGTTTGTTGTTCTTGCTTCTTTTTCTCGTCTTTTTTTATCCTTTCTCCTACATTTTATTCCTAAATCTTGTTGCTGCTGCATTTTTTTGTGAGTTATTCCTCCTATATCCTCTCCTAAATCCTACTACTGCTGTTTTTTTATATAAATTCTGTTTTCTTCTAATCCTCTTTTACATCACCCATTCTTCGTAATGTTGCTATTGTTGTACTTTCTATTTTCCTCTTTTACATCACCTGTTCCTCATGATGTTGCTGCTGTTGTTAATATTTCTTTTCTTTTCTTTCCCATCCTCCATTTCCTCTCTATTGAGTTACAACCTCTTCCCACCCCTTTTTCCCTGTTTTCTTTTATTTCTTTTCTACATCTCCTGCTCCAATTGTTGTTGCAGGCTTATTGATATTACTTCTCTTTTTTCTTCCTACTACCATCTCCTGCTACTGCTGTCATAGCCTCATTCTGCCCTCTTTTTATGTTTCCTATATGGTATTATATGTAGTATATATGTATAATAAGAAGCAAATTAACATACTGAAAAAAAATCAAAAACAAAAAAAATTCCCAGAACAGCCTAGGCGCCCGCCTAGGCCTTGGGACATGCTGACAACTATGGTCAAAATCATAGTTGCATTGCAGTAGAGGTTGCTTTTACACACACATAATCGTGCATGCGCAAACACACACTGTTCGGAGTTTGATTCAAGAAGCTTAAGTAGGCTAAGTAGCTACAAGGTCATGTCCGTCCGCCTTCCTTTTCGTGCTTTCTAAAACATTGTTGTAGAGTTGGATTATCATTTGGATGATATTTTAATCCACATCTCTGTTGATTGTGTTATCCCTTGTCCCTTGCATTCACACACACACAAATAATGATCACGGAAGAACGCAAGCTGAACTTTCTCATTGCTGACAACATTTATAAATATTGTTATTTGATGACCATGTCATGTTGTATGACCTCAAATTGTGAGAAGTCAGATACTCTCCCCGCTTAATGAAAAATATTTCAATAGTGATTCAACCCTCACAACATGACGCTCTACCCATATAGAGTTTGTTGAGGCTCATTTAAAATGATAACCGAGCACCAGCAAGTAAGATCCTCCCTCAACCAAATTTAATGAATTGAGAATTTGGTGCTAGTACTATTCAAAAAAGTGGTACGTGGTGTAACGGGGAGAGGGTAGTATGCAAGACGGCGGGATTATATCTGGGAGAATATATAGTTACGAATATTTTTCCAAAAAATAAATATAATAATAAAACCATACATTGAGCTAAGTGCTTACAGTATGTATATATATATATATATATATATATATAGAGAGAGAGAGAGAGAGAGAGAGTCAGGCTAG